>JACXGJ010003750.1:0-50850 GCA_016801105.1 Esox niger | reverse complement strand
TAGTAGTAGTAGTAGGGAGGGGTTAGTAGTAGTAGTAGGGATGTGTTAGTCGTAGTAGTAGGGAGGTGTTAGTAGTAGTAGTAGGGAGGTGTTAGTAGTAGTAGTAGGGATGTGTTAGTCGTAGTAGTAGGGAGGTGTTAGTAGTAGTAGTAGGGAGGTGTTAGTAGTAGTAGTAGGGAGGTGTTAGTAGTAGTAGTAGGGAGGTGTTAGTAGTAGTAGTAGTAGTATATTTCCCACAGTGATTTTACACCTATGAGCACACCCATTCCATTTACATTTGTGAGCAATAATAATACTAAAATTTTCCCCCTGACTTTGGTCCTGGAGGCTGTGACTTCATTTTTACTGAATTTAAATTACTTGATTTATGTGTTGTTAAACAAAAAATACAAATGTGTCCAACAACTAAATACTGCACACTTTCAAAAACTATTTCTGGATTCTGGCAAAACCACTGACGATCCAAGTAAAATGTAACAACACTGATGCCTCTTACATTCTCCAGCCACAACAGGCGTGTTTGAAAATCAGTTCACAGTTTATTGGTCACATGTTTCATTACTGGGTCGATGAGAAGTGAAAAGCTCACTTGTTGGCTGAACGTCATTGGAACTTTAACTGTAAAAGGGTTCTGTCTTGTTATGATGAGAGTAGAGTCCTTCTAGCAAGACATTCAAATAGCTTTTATGCTAGTACATTAAATATCTAGTGTTGTGATTACGGGCTGAGAACGAACACAGTCTCTTGTACCTGTTGTACTTTTGGGATTTCACTTCATTCTGACCACTTACAAAATATGAATAAGCTTTATCTATCTGTCTGTCTGTGACAGACAAACATTGGTATGAATTATAGGAGTAATTACAGTTAACAGCATCTGCTGCAAGACCAAGATGTTATTAATCAGCCTATTGACTTAGCTCTCTGTGTCCTTTCAAATTGTTGGCAAGGTCTCACTACAGCTGAGAGTGTTTGATGCTTGGTCCTCACAGTGTGGAAGCAGGATATCCCACCCCTTCTCACTATGGCCACCTTCATCCCGGGGTTCTGCGTGAGAAAAGAGAAAAGTGCTGAGAGAATCTAATTTCTCTGACTCTCAGTCTGTCTGACAGGTTGATCAATGTACTTCCTAGGCTCATTCTAACGTTGGCGACGATGTTAGGATCTGGCAGCTCCTCATCAGTGAACTCAGACGGTGGCCTTTCAAACAACCCCCTCTAGCGGTTTTGTTAAATGCTGTGGTTGTGTGTTTAATTCCTGCTCTTGACCAGTACAGAAACAGCTATGGAAATGTGTGTATTCACTAAGTGTGCTAAATGACAAAAATGTAAAACCAAAAATATGAATATTTAGCACCAGAGGTTATATATGGTACAGTATCTGAATAACTATGTAATATATGTAATAATATATGTAATAATATATGTAATATACCGGCTGGTCTCATCTCATCTTCATCCGCTTATCCGGTAACAGGTTGCGGGGCCAGGAGCTCCAGCAGGGGACCCCAAACTTCCCTTTCCTGAGCCACATTGGCCAGCTCTGACTGGGGGATCCCGAGGCGTTCCCAGGCCAGCCTCTCCACCTAGTCCCCGGCCTACCCCGAGGTCTCCTCCCAGCTGGACGTGCCTGGAACACCTCTCTAGGGAGACGTCCTGTGGGCATCTTTACCAGATGCCCGAACCACCTCAACTGGCTCCTTTCAATGCAAAGGAGCAGCGGCTCTACTCCGAGTTCCTCACGGATGACTGAGCTTCTCACCCTATCGCTAAGGGAGACGCCAGCCACCCTTCGGAGAAAACTAATTTCAGCCGCTTGTACCCGCGATCTAGTTCTTCTAGTTCTTTCGGTCATGAACCAGCCTTCATGACCCTTGCTGGATTGAATCCTAAAGGCTGATTTGCCAATAACTGTTTTATATATTGTGATGCAATTCCATCGATAGACGCTTAAATTAGCAACAAGGCATCTTGGGGATTTGTGGTACATTGTCAATGTACCACCGCAAAGTTCTGTGTCCAGGCAGCTCTTAGCAGTGGTGTATTGGCCATATATTACAACCCCTTGTGGCTTGTTGCTTAAATATGCAACACTGACTCATTTACAGATAATTCTTCACCCGTTGCACCATGATCCCGATTCCAGACATTCTGCAGTGTTACATGGATGAGGTGAATTCGTATGTTTAACATAAACTACTCGTCTACAATCTACTTTCGTTTTTGCAGAAAAGCCCTAACGTGCAAGGGTCTCTTCAGAAACGAACCCACAAAGTAAAAGCAATGGCCCATTCTGTTCTGTCACATAGATTTCATGAATATTATTATTGCTTTTGACGCTGGACGGTCCAGAAAGCCTTGTTTTAACCGTCCACACTGTGGTACCAGTCCAGTGCCATTTCATCCCATTCAGTCATTGCGTAATATAATGGTTGTACTGCTGTAATTCAGAGGCAATAAATATTTATGGAAGTCATCAAAGGTAACTGCCCGCTCATTCATCTGGAATATAAATAATATAAACGCAATATGTCTGTCTGGTTCCCATTTAGAAATGCCAGGGTAAATCGTTCATTACTTTAGATTTGGTGTCAGATAGGATGTCATGAGTAGAACTGCCTGGTGGCTGCTATCTTCCTGTATTAAAAGGATACTGGTTTTGAGAAAGAGGTGGACAGTGACACAAGAGTATAAAGTAGAAGCAAAACGAATGTTCCGTTTTTTGGCAAATTGGTCATTTAGGGGCTTACACCCCTTGCTTTTGTAACCAGCAAAGATGCATTTGAGACAAGATTATTCTTACATTTTATCATAGAAAATATATCCGGTTTAATGCTGCTTTATTGGATAAAACATCCAGCAAAAGCCATTGGCCATTTTCCATCCCTGCAATAGCCTCAGTAAAACTTATTACAGAGAACCGTCTGATTTGTAACCTATTCATCTTTATTGGTTCTGAATGGTGATTATGAGGGATTTGGCTCACAAAAGAGCTGTTCTACTTGAGCTGAGTGATCAGTTTCTTGTCAGGGCAGTATTAGTCACAGAACATTAGGTAAAGCAATTTACTGGTAATTCAGTGTTTTAATTAAATTAAATGTCTGAACCGTGTGCTAACCAGTCCATTTCATGAGTTATAAGGTCCGGAATGTACTTTTGTTCTATGGGTGTATTTATAATATTTGTTGTCACTCTATAGAAACTAAAACAAATACAAGTATTATTGATTATTATTATTATTCATTACTAAATTATTATGCTATTTATTAAAATGACTGTGTACCAAATAAGCAAATACAAACATATATATATTGCTCCGGAAAAAATTAAGAGACCACTGCACCCTTTTCTTTCCTTCCCAAAAAAGTTGAAAAGGAAGGTTTTGAGTGAGGAAGAGAAGAGTTAAAATTAAGAGAACACTACAAAATTTAACGCTTCTCTTCCTCACTCAAATCTTTCCTTTTTGACTTTTTTGGAGAGGAAAGGAAAAATATGCAGTGGTCTAAAAATGTTGTCCAGAGGTGTATATATAATATACTCCAAGTTGGCAGTAGCCCAGTTTGAGCACTTGCGCACTTCAAGAGTACCACAGGCGCCCCCTCGTGGCCGCTCCGCCCAAATGCAGCTCCCACAAAGTACAAAGTGTATCCCAAATGACACCCTTATCAATAACCTGGATAAGCCACCTGGTAACGGTCTCCATGTCAACAGCATTCCTAGTGTTTTAGGGTCCATTATTGATAATGCGAGCCTGTGTGTGTCCAACTAACTGATCCGTGGGCTTTCTCTGTAAGGACTTTCCTTCAGCATCACCTACCAGGCCTGGAGGGCAAACTGACGCTGAATGGGATCTCAAGACAAACCTTCACTTGCTTCCATCAGAATCAGAAAGAGTTTTATTACCAAGTAAGTTTCACAACAAACTAGGAATTTGTTCTGGTCCGTTAGCGTAGCAATTTTGTGCAAAAGAAATAAAAACAAAATAAGAATAGTGGACTGAGCATAAAAACAGTAAATGGAGCGTTACAAAATTACAAAAAAATATATTAAAAAATATGTAAGATGCAAGAGTTGTCCAGTTGAGGGTTGTGTGTGTATCTGGGGAGGGGTTATATATATGTCCAATTGAGGGTTGTGTGTGTATGTGGGGTGGGGTTGGTTGGAGATTTCCAGTCGCCCAAGCCAACTGATGGACGTCGTTCTTGCCAACGTCCCTACTTGTTCGATGTTCGTTTGTATGTCATAAATTTCACCCATAAGTCTCTCTGAATTTTCACCCAAAAGAAAATGTTCTCCCCTTTTCATCATGTCTAGGTGCTTCATATAATGAGGAATCAAATGAATTGACCTTGTTAAAGCACTTTTTAAAATAAAAAAAGAATGCCCACTTGCTTTCACTTTCTAATGGCACCCTATTCATTATGAAATGCTCTTGCTTTGACCAGAGTCCTACTGTACCACCCCAGCCACAAGTAGTGAATGACTGAGAGCATATGACGCCATGTGGGGTGCAGATTAAACCTAACATTCACTGCCGGGCTGCTCAGGGAACCTGACAGTTTCCTAAGCAAAACATGGCATCACACTTTTCTCAAATTTCATCATCCATTGTCGGATTAAAATGGAGGAGTCTCTCGACCGGCCTCACCGCTCTCTCTGGGGAATTTCACCCATTCAGACAGGAGGCAGATACTATTGTGATTGGTTGAGTCAATGGAGAGGGCGGAGCTGACGTTTCAACATTCAAATCCCTCAATTTAAGTTAAATTCTAAATGGGTTACAGTAGGGTTAGTGTTAAGAAAGGGGGTCAAGGTTGAGGGTTAAAGGGAGAAGAATTTATCTTTGTTAAACTGTCTACTTAGAGCAAGGCTATTCCAATTTGTTCCTGGAGGGAAGACACTGAATTTTGCTTCTACCTAGTAGTTAACTGTACTCAAATGGTGTCCCAGGTCCAAATCATTTATTAGAAAGAAAAGATGAAAAAAATGTGTTTTCGACACTTCAGTACAGCAGCTAATCAGCACTAACTGAGCATTCTCTGTTCCAAATGCAAGCTTCAGCCCCTTTCTAATGACTCAAGCAATCACATGACCTTCTGCCTTCGGGTCAGCTATACCCCGAAGTCCTGTTTGAGTATGTGAAACTCCAATGTACCTGATTGGCTGGGCCGCACAGCTCTGCTGTGGACCCTTCAAAGGCCTTCCAGCCTCTACATGGCATGAAGCATTCCCTTACCATGGCCTCAATCTTGTTACTCTCGACTACAGTCCCAATTCATTGGTCTGAGAAGTGGAAATGGCATCACCACTCCCTGAGTGTTTGACATTCCCATCCAGAGATCGACAAATGTAACAGTATCACTTGCGTTCCCTTGTTTGCCCAAACTTGGGATCCACGAGAGGCCCTTTGTTCATGTCAACAAGTCACCTTTAAAACACAGTCACCACAGCCTCTAAAAAAGCCAAAAGCGAATTTTGTGAAACAGGATAATTATCTACTTAAAGGTCTCTGAATGATTGATGCCACTGCTTGAAACACCACAAATGATTCACCAGCTGGACATTTCATCCAAATTATTCATGCGTAAAATACAAAGAATACAAATTATTTGAATAATTGATGGATGTGTTCAGTTATTTCCATTGAACATTGAACTTATTTCCTGATCTAAATGCTATGATCCACCAAACCACAACATTGGGTTCAATGATAGAGACTGTTTACCACCAGACGCGTTAAGAGGGAATTTTGTTCCGACGACGATGAGGTGAAACATCTGTCATTCGGCACTAACTCTTAGTGCTTCTGGGCTCTAGTTGACTTCTGTAAGAAAACAGGGACAAATGAAGACGCCATCTGAATAGCGAGCAGACACGGGTCTGTTCCTGAGTGGAATCTTTGTATTTGAATCATAACGCAGATCCAGGCAATCCGTGCTTCAGATGTAGTTTTCAATCAAAGTTGGGCAGATTGAAAACTGGCTTACATTCCCTGAACGCAGCCGTACAGTCGCACACTGTCTTTAATGGGAGGATTTTTTCCAGCACCAGTCACCAGGTAAAGTGAAAACAGATTTCAATCTGAGCTCTCGCCATCTTTTATGCGCACAATGCTGCAGCCTCCAAAGGTTAATGACTTTAAATAAAAAAATAAACCCAAGACGTTCTCAGAAGATCTGGCAGTTAAACACATTGATACTGTTGAATTTGCACATCTTAATAAAGTGGTATTTAACATTACTGCAGATTTATTGGCGGGGCCACTTACAACCCCCTAAATAAGTAAGGTGTGTTCCGTATGCAGATGGGAAGCGTGGAACAATCCTCCTTCCCTGGATTACCTCCATAAATCAAACACAGTGTAAATCTGGCGCTGGAGCCGAGTGCAGACGAATGGTCAGTACATTCTGGCCCGGTACCAAGGGAGAGCACACACTTCCTGCAATAACATTGCAGCAGTTGAGCCGTAGTTTGTCCGGCTGGACCGAATGTAAAGCACTGCCACTCCAAAAATGTGAGTTTCAGGGTGAAGGCTACACACAGCACTCTGGCTGTAAAGGTCTCCTCTGGTTGATGGGATTGAACTTTGTTGATCCACAGAGTTCTCTGGAAAGGTTGCCGGCAGGAAGTTCACTGTCATTTATTTTATGAATGTGACGTGTGGCTGCTCTGTGAGCCGACAAGCCGGTCTGAAGATTGTAAACACAGTCTGAGAGACAGGAATTTGTATTTGCTGACATCCATTCGTCATTTTTCTGCCATTCCAGAATTAATTTAAACACAATCTTCCTTGTCATCAATAATGTAGGATTGCACAAATTGAACTATCCACATCCACCACAATAAAATACTGTTTGGTGTTGGAGGAAATCAGCAAATATTGCCTGAGGGATCCTCTCTATGGATCCTGATATTTGATGCCTGTGACATTATCATCCTGCCATCATTACATGCCTGTATTCTTACCTCAATGGGCACAGGGCCAGATCAAGGCATAAGTGAAAGGAGCAATCGCTTAGGGCCCCCGATTGCTAGGGGCCTCCAACTGCTAGTGACTGCTAGGGGAGGGGGCCCACAATCAAATTTTTGCAAAGGGCCCCCAAAGAGCTAGAGCCAGCCCTGCACACAGATATTTAGCATCTACCCATGAAACAGGTGTCTGAATGGCTTAATTTTCTCTTTGAACGGCTCAAACAATGGCCACAATGAGTTTAAGCTGACAGAAGATCTCTCCTTGCTTGGGAAGGGGCACTGGCAGGTGGGAATGAGAATATTAAAAAAATTGAAAAAGTTGTACCGACGAGCGCTGTCTCTGTTGACGAGCGCTACAGATTTAATAAAATGCTACTTAAAAAATGGGAACTAGTATTAGATGAGCTACAAAGAAACATCCCAAAACAAAATGTGCAAGTATGGCCTTACAAAAAATGAAGACATTCCATCTCTGTAACATGGTAATGTGTTGACAAGCCGGAAGATAGCTTTATCCCTCAGAAGGAACATCAGAATAAACATTGGAGCACCGGGGCCTTACATAAGTCCAGCATGTTCCTAATAATGGATCTAGAGAGTTTGGCCTAGTGTCTACCCTAATCTTAAAAGTAACTGCCATTTTGAAAAGTATCTGCTATATCACTAAAAATATATTTTCTTTCGCAAGTTCAAACATATCATTCTTTGTTGTAATACTGTAATGGTTTATTTTTTCTAAATACATATATAAAGTGGTTCTCAAAAGTATTCAGCCCTCTTGAACTATTCAACATTTTACAACATTAAATTAAAATAGATTTAATTGTTTTTTTTTGCCACTCATCAACACAGTCCCTACTGTCCCTACTGTCAAGGCATAGTTGTTTGTAGATTTCAGAAGGTTTTCTTCCCAGACTTCTCTGTACTTTGTTCCATACATTTTGCCCTCAATCATCACAAGTGTTCCAGGCGGCTGAAGCAGAGAAGCATCCCCATGGCATGATGCTGCCACTACCACTTTTCATGGTAGGGATGGTGTTCTTAGGATGATGTGCTTGCAGCAAACACAACACTTAACTTTTAGGTCAAAAAGCTTTATTTTGACCTCATATGATCATCTCCCACATGACACTAGCCAAGACATTATGTGATTTGTATTCCTGTTTACTGTGCTATGGGTATATGCAATGCCTTGGATATGGTTTACTATCCAAACCTCAGTTGGTGCATTTAAATAACCTTATTCTGGATTTGCTGGGAATGTTACTCTGTTGTCTTCATGGAGTAGTTTTAGTTAGGAATTATAACCAACTGTGAGACCTTCAACTCTTCCATTGACATTTTTGATGTAGAAGCACTTTGCAAAGTGCTCATTCCATTATCATCTCAAGTGAGGAGTTCAGGCAGCAGTGAGAGGGGGTGCTGTTCCATCTGGTATGAGTTTATGTTAAGTCCCTGTAGAACACGAAACATTTTAACTCGCCCCAAAAATCTACATTTATGAACAATTCCCCTCAACCGTTGAAGCTGAATTTGGAGAGATTGTTTTAAACACCAGCTCTACCTGGTCTCTAATGGACAGACAAACCTGCGGACAAAAGCAGTGAAGCTGAAAGCCTCTGGGTAGCACTGGTATTATCACCCCCAGCACAGCAAACAGGGAATTTCCCAAAGATGTCCAACTTAACAGGGATATTCAGGTGACTCATATTTGTTTGCCCGGAGAGCTTTCTGAAATTAAACTGAAATCCCTATCCAGTTATCCACATTTGAAAAAAAGTTGCTGTGAAAGGAATACATTTGCATTTTGAAGGCACTCCAGGAAATATTTTCCCACCTTTAAATTAAGATCTCTCATGCAGTGTGAATTAAGATTATCACAGTGAAGATGACAGTGGGGAGTTCAATTTGTTATGCGCCAGTTAAGGTTAATCTAATGATCTTGCAGAGATGTGAACAAACTGTCCTTACATGCAGCAGAAAACAGAAAGGGCAATGCTTTTTTTTCCAAAGGTGGAAAAAGAAATAACATTCATGAAAATATTATTTGTCGGCCCCTTTCTACACAGTGAGAAAACTGTTACATTTTTTCTGCATTTTGAAAGTATTGCTGTCGTTAGAGATGAGTCCCAGAGATGACAAGATAATAATGTCATTAATATGCATCTTCACACCCCCATATCCCCTGCGTTTGCGTGCGCGTATGTACAAGGTGAACATCAAAGCAGTATGATATTTACGTCACACAAACACCCTAACCTCAGCTAATGACGTTGGTATAGAAAACAGAAATATTTTCTACAATGTTGTTTGATTGCTGTTACTGAACTGGAGCTTCCAGTTTAGTTGATGATGGTGATGAGAAGACGGAAGAAGACGATAATGATCATGATGGTGACAAGAAAGTAAAATCGAAGAAGACTGATCTGATGATTGTGACGATTGTTGTTTTGTGTCTCCCTTCCGAAATGCCTTTTGCCAAAGACTCAATACATAAAGCTACGTTTTGTCTACAGCTTACACTGAACGACATTTACCCATGTGAAAAGGCAGATAGTCTTTAAATTGTATGTTTTCGTTTTTAAGTTATTTTAATTATAAAAAACTCAATTATATAATACATGAATTTGAATTTTTATAGGTTAGCCCACTTGATATTTTGAGGAAGATTGTAACCGCAACAAAAGTCAGCAGATTGAAAGCCTTATTACCATTGGGTTGTAATTGTATTACCTCACCCGGTACGGGGACCGCCACCGACCTCCACCCAATATTGTAACGTGCGCGTGGAATGTCGTTTTTAGGACTCCAGCACTTTTGCCAAGAGCGTCAGTCTGAAGAAACCGCGCGCAGAGATGCTCGCGCTTAGCGGTTTTGTCGCGTGGGCTTCAACAGAGTGCAGGAACAGGACAGTTAAAATCTTAGGAAGAGCCTCGCCACACGCACTGTCTGCAAAACGGGAGGCAGTTGCACTTGGATTACGGGTTGGTGAACTGTCACAGGGTTAACGGCTAAAGACGGGGGTGTATCTTCAGTAAAGCGTTATTCGCGCGCTGGTCATAAAAAGTAGCCTTTATAGCTCAGTTTATTACAACAATGGCAGTTGTCGCATTTGATAGATTTTATAAGGCTATTAATTATACCGAGTTTAGATTCTTTCTCCTCCGTTTGTAAAATTATTGTAAATAGACATTTCATTTAGTTAAATAGCATCACGGAGAATGGAAGTCTTTTCAGAAGAAGCTTCCCGTCTACATAGGCTGCACATCAGAATCTACTGAAATACATCGGTACTGGATCCCGTACGGAATTTCAATCTTTCGTTTCAATTTTTACCAAGGTAAGAGATTTAATTTCGTTTGTCCATTTTATTTAATTACATTTGATATCATTTCTTATTTAAAGTTGTCTGCCACAATCTTAAAATTACGAATGGTAGTCATTTTTATTACCTGCCAATCGTCAGTCTTTGATGATTGTCACGTTTGCAATTTTACTCTATCAACTGCAACCGTTTTTCCCTTGCGCAGCGTGTGTTGAGCAGATGGTAGTGACATTTGCATTCCATCAAGTTTGTTCATCATCCTGGGATATATTTGCCTAGAATGAGTCCAAGGCAATGCCAGATACAATATAAAAAAGAAGCAAAATGGGAAACATGTTATGGATTAATTTCTGGCTATGAAATGACTGATTGGTAATGCTCAATACTGTAATGATTCGTTTCTGGTTGTTGAGCTCCCGACAATAATTTCTCAATGGATGGCATATTTGACCATATCATGCAATCCCTCTCACACAATGTACACGCCTTAAAGGGATATTGGAATATTGACCGAGTCCATTAAATGTTCAAATAAAACAATAACAAATGCTTTAAAAAGTACTTCTTGTGAATATAAAATCTACTGTCTTTTACACTGCCAAACATTTAAAACCTACAACGGTCCCTCCCATATGAACTACTGATTCTCAAATTATCAAATATTATCACATTTTCTTTCAGCTTGATTATTGTGTGATATGTGGATACAATCATTTCCCCCAAAAAATATGCTGCCGCAGCCGAGCTTATGTTATCTCAACCCATCTCAGTCAGCCCCCCCCTTCCATATTATACAGCTGGTATGCTACAGAGACAGGATTCCTCTCAGTTTTTGCGGCAGAACTATACCAGAGTCAACTCCGTGACCCGTGTGTCATTTAGAACCGCGCACGATTTAACATGTGAATTGGTCATTTGAGCGTTAACTGTTGTCCCCAAAACAGCACTTGCCCTCGTAATGAGTGTGTGCGAGAGACGTCATGAGGGCTATGGCTGATGAGACAGTGGCTATCGCCGACGTCCCACGGACATACGAATGCACTGTATAAAATTAAATAGTGCTCCACCATTTAACCACAGAACAATCAGCGAGTGCTGTATAATATAGCGTTACCCAAGCATCAGGACAGGCCTACTGAATTTGGATTTCTCATGCTGAGACTGAACCTGTTTTGAACTGCCGTGAAACAACAATGAATCATTCCCCTCGAACGTTGTTCTAGCGTATTCACAAACAGGCACGTCACTCCGGAGGCTACGCACACACGGCACATCACATCCGCACTTCTACACTATCAGAACCTGTAGATGATCGTGTCCCGAATGTCTCCCTGTTCCCTCGACACTGCATCTCCCCTGGCCGCGGACGGATTGTGTCCCGGTGGTGGCGGCTGTAGTGGTCTGGATTTGACGCGTCACCGAATGGATGAGGTCTGTTCATGGATTTCAGTTGGTCTGAGGGGTTGGAGGGGTCATGTGCCCATGTGACACACGCGCACACACACACGCACACGCACACACACACACACACACACACACACACACACACAGAATCCCTGGGCTGCATGGAACTCAGCTGCCTGTGAGGTTGTCATTTCATTCTGTGGGGTGGATGATTAGCACACCAGCGGCCTGATCAGTGACGTGCAAAGCAGCAGATATAGTTCCAGGACCGCGGAGTGTAGAGAGGCTGGAGGTGGATGAAAATGGAAGTTCATCCTCTGCGCTCTCATGTCCATGGGATGGGCAACCTGGGAAAAGGCCACGCACGCACAGAGAGAAAGGGAGACAGAGACACACGGACAGACACAGCCGAGGCCACGTGACACGGAACACAAGCATATGTAACTAGACCTGTCTGTTTCACAGGTCGTCACCTTGCACAGACTGAGTTAGTGGTTCCTCTGCATCTGTCCCACTAATGCCCCATGTTTCATTCATCCGTTTGTTCACGTACATCCCCCTCCGTTTCTGTCCCAGGCAGCTGCTCTGTCTTCCCCAGCTCCGGTTTCTCCACAGGGGTCATTTGACAGAGCAGCGACATGTTATGGACTCTAATTGTTTGCCAGAGATATTATGATTTCTCTCCAATTAAAAGAGGCACGGTCTGGGATCTGTGAATCAATTTAGGAGTCTATTCCATTCTTACACATTGTTGTTTTTCAAATCCCAGGCTGTAGCACAGAGTGTTATGGGTTTTAATTACGTTAGTTGTTCTGGGGACGTATTGCCCTTGTGTCTTTTGTTGTGTTTTCCACATCTTTTTGTGCAACTTCATCTTTGTGATTTTTTATACTTTGTCTTCCTTGACCTAGCCGAATTTCACAGTAGCAAGTTGTACTACATTAGCCAGTTGCAATGACGTGCAGATTTTTTCCCCATTATAAAATACGCAATTATTTATTAGGCCATCATGAGACACTGATACCTGTTCTCACCTGTTCTCGTTGATGTGTGGATGTAACATCCGTAAGATCTCTGTAACGTAGAAAATATATGTAACATGGTTAATATGTCTAACATAATGAAGATCCGGTAACATAATGAAGATTCCGTCCCGGTAAATATCTCTGTAATGTAGTAAATATCTCGTGACATGGTAAATATCTCTGTTAGATACTAAAGATCCTGTAACGTAATAAAGATTCTGTAACATAGTAAAGATCTCTTAAAATAATGAAGATTCCTGTCACATACTTAAGATCATTGTAACATGGTCAAGATCCCTGTAACTAAGATCTGGTAACAGAAAATGTAGTGAACATCTTTGATAGTAAAATCCCGTAATTTGATAAAGATAACTGTAACACATAAAAAATCCTGACATTTAGTAAAGATTCTGTGACATAGTAATGATTTTTGTAACCTGGTAAATATCTCTTAATAAAGTAAGGATCCAGTATCCTAGAAAATATCCTGTAAGACAGTAAAGACCAAAGTAATATAGTAATATAAAATAAGACATTACTTGACAACAGGGGACAGTGAGAACACTTAGACCAAATGACATAGATCTATGGATTATTTTTCTGTGGTTATTACATTTTAAGTATTGCAGTAAATGTGCTGTCATTTTCTAATGTGTGCGCATCACTCATGTTCTCAGAGCAGCACGATCTCCTGTCTTCAGCCAATCCGTGGCACTGCGCTGAATTATTTTAACATATTCATTAAGCTCCTCAAACACAAAGAGAAGCTCTATTTTTAGAAAGTGTTCCCGCTGTCCCCACCCCAAATCTGTGAACCGTTTGCTCCCAGGGGTGAATTTCCCTTACAGCTACAGATCTAGGAACAGCTTTCCCTCCCTCCTTCCCTGCCTTAACTATGACTGTGCAAAGTGCTAAACTGACCCCAGATTGGCAATAAAGGGGCAACTTCACCTGTCCACTCCGAGCTGAAGTGGCAGCCGGTGCTGTACAAAAGAGCCCATCTGCATCAGTAGGTGGAGCTGATGTACAATATTAGTATGTCGATGGATCAGTATCAGTATGTAGATGGATCAGTATGAGTATATAGATGGATCAGTATCAGTATGTAGATGGATCAGTATCAGTATATAAATGGATCAGTATCAGTATGTAGATGGATCAGGATCAGTATATAGATGGATCAGTATCAGTATGTAGATGCATCAGTATCAGTATGTAGATGGATCAGTATCAGTATGTAGATGGATCAGGATCAGTATGTAGATGGATCAGTATCAGTATGTAGATGGATCATTATCAGTATGTAGATGGATCAGGATCAGTATGTAGATGGATCAGTATCAGTATGTAGATGGATCAGTATCAGTATGTAGACGGATCAGGATCAGTATGTAGATGGATCAGTATCAGTATGTAGATGGATCAGGATCAGTATGTAGATGGATCAGTATCAGTATGTAGATGGATCAGTATGAGTATGTAGATGGAGCGCTTTAGTCACCTTTGGTCCTGCAAAATAAAGTGGCGCTACAGGCTGTGAATTGGACGTAGTCCATTGGCTGAGCTGTCTGTTTTTTGGATGATTTTTTTAGCTTTGTGGCGACTTGTAGAAATTATCAATATGGGAATGTTGCAACAATAATTAAAATGTAAATCTCCAAATCCCCTTAACGTTTCCACCAGAATGGACAAACCAAGAGCCAAGCCTGGTGGTTGTTTCTCAACGGGAGAAATGCTTCTGTGACGTTCCTCCCGACACTCCTACACAGAGGCAATTTGCTTCCCCAGCTGCTGCTGCTGCCACACTTTCATACTTTGTGATTGATACGCTGCGCCCCAATGTATCCAATCACAAACCAGCAAAAGGTTTGAAGAGAAACGTCCACCGCTTCTTTGTATGTACGAATAAGCTATTGTGCAATCCAGACGCATTTAATCAAACCCATTCTAATGTATTTCACGCAGAACAGAATCCTAACCACAGTATGCATCCATTTCAAAGATCTTGTGCTGAGGTACGGTTCACATAAGTGAGTTAGTCAAATGAAGGAAATTTAGTGGGCCGCGATCTATGAATTCCACATGACCTGGAACACAGATGTGCACCTGTCGGTTACAGGTACTTAAAAAAATCAGGTATCTGGCGTGACCAGCTTTGGCTTCATGTATCGTGACACGTCTCCTTCACATAGTGTCGATCAGGCTGTTCATTGTTGCCTGTGAAGTGTTGTCCCGTTCCTATTGGATGGCTGTGCACAGTTGCTAAATATTGGCAGGGACAGCAAACATGCATTTTTAGCGTCCCGAAATTTTGTTAATTAAGGCCATTGTGGAAACACAATTTTAGTGCCAAGCAATTTCTTGAGCTGTGTTCCCTGTTATGGATATACCTGCGAATTTTTGTTATCTGTGAAGCACCAAATTTTTCAAGACAAACAATATGTTTGCATTCTGTATAGAAGCCAACACAAGCTTTCTTTGAAAATACCTTTCTCTCTATTTCTCTGTTTTTCTATGTTTCTCTCTTTCTATTTCTGCCTCTGTTTCTTTTGATTTCTCTTTTCGGGCTCCTCCTCGCTCCGTGTCTTTCTCTCCATCTCTTTCTCTCTTTCTCCTTCTCTCCTCTTTCACCATGGCCAAGTATATCAGTAAACAGCACCAGTCTATATCGAGCACAGAATCAGAATGGTAATACTCTTACTCCATTTCCTTTTGGACTGAATATAAGAAATGGGCTACACATACACCTCTCAGATATTTTGGCCCCTGGGTAATCCGATTTACTGCCAATTTTCTACTTGGTCTTCTCTACTTTGTGTTTCCTTTGTGTTCAGAGTCCAGTCCTGTACACTTCAAATTTGATGCCTACTTTTTGGAAGTCAGCTTATTCATACTTTGACTGACTTTCATTCACATGTACCTGGTTTAGTCCGCTCTGACATGCTGTCTGCCTGGTCTCCTGAAGTACATAGCATGTGGTTTTATGAGATGATGGAATACGAGCAGTAATTAGATATTCTGTACCTTCATTTACAACTGATGTGGCCTTTTTTGAGTTTCTTCTTTTGTTATGTGCTTTTTCTCCGTCTGGGCTTGACTGACAAGATTAGTCTTGATGCATTTGATGCTATGGTCCCCCTTTCCATCCTGCTGTCCTCTCTTCTGTCTGTCTGTCTGTCTTAGTGTCGGTCTGATTAGAGTTGTTTTGGGGATTGCCTGCCTTGCCCTCTACGGCAATTTCCAGCTTGTTACTTCCATGGTGTCAACATGTCTCCCTGCTAGCCGTCTCTTTCTCTACATGACTGAGTCAGAGAGAAGGGGTCTTATTCAGCCTACGTTTAATTGCTTTCTTGTTGTGAGGACGCAGACCGTGGAAAGAGAGGAAAAGATGACAGGTAGAAAGGCGGTCTAATGGTAATATACACCCGGAGAAAGCTCAGTGGACATTTAATAGCAGTGATTTTCTCTGTTGTTTCATATTTGGTTATGGCTCTGCCAACACTAGTCCATAGATGTTTCAGGATTGAGAGATGAGTAAATCAATTGTGCAAACTAACGTTGGTTTCTGAACAAGGAGATATTGACTTTCTTGAAATCATTTCTAAAGACTCCAAAAACGTATTAATTTCTGTCAGCACACAGATTGACTTTGGTGATGTCACTGTTGACAGCTGGACTACTGTTCATCCGTGCAATATTTCTCGGGCGGCCATGTTATTTTTCTTATGGCAATATTCTCACACTGCAATCCTTTGTTGACCAGTGTCAGGAATTATTTGTGTGTCGACTTAAATTATACATGAAAAAAATTCAGTGGCTCTCAAAAAGGAGTTGTAAACCTCTTATTTGTTAATTGATTTTAGTATTTTCTTTCAGAGGAATGAACGCGGAGACACAAACGCAGAGATACTAGCATCTCAGTTTTATGCTTTTTTTGTGTGTCTGACTTTGACATTATGAACAAGCAGGGTTGAAATCAGTCAGATGGTTTGAGATATCGGTCATAGGGTTGTTGATGCTGTATGCGTCATGCATCCACTCAAAATGGGTACGAAAAGGCAATAACTAATGTCAGTGTCTGAAAACAGTTTTGCCCAACTAAGTCTTCCCATCTACTTCACAATCTTACACATGAGCCTTTTCAGGTGGGAAATAACTTTCAGGGTTTTTAAAAATAATATTTTTGTGAACCATTGTCAAGCATTCATAAATCTGATAGCCTATATCTCTTGGGCAGGATAATCTCTCAGTGGGATTAGATTTTCCTACTGCTGATTGATTGTGCTTTGCTTGGCCAACAATACTTAACTGTCATTTTGGTACTTTTGAGCATGGAGCAGTTTATACTTCTAATCTGTCATCAGGTCTGCTGTAATTCCATGAACAAATATCCCCAGATTTGTTTGTTTTACTCTATTGATGAATTGTTTGGTGCGCCTTGGTAACACCTGGGGAGGCTCAATCCCAAATGACACACAATCCACTTTGTTACTGCACCCCTTTTGACCACACTTGATTTCCTATATCACAGTTTGAATGTATAGTGCCTTTGGAAAGTTTTGCACCCTTTGCCATGGCACTCCGAATTGAGCTCAGGTGCGTCCTGTGTCTGTTGATCATTCTTGAGATGTCCACCTGTGGCCAATTGAATCGATTGGAAATGATTTAGAAAGACACACACCTCTGCTACATAGGTTCCCACACTTCACAGTGCATTTCAGTACCTGAGTAAAAGGCAAATTGACTGCTGCCTGAAGGACTCTGAAAGCATAAGGAAAAAGATTCCCCCTGTGTGATGAGAGCCGAATCAAACCATTAGACCTGAATGACAAGCGCTACAACTGGCAAGGAAAGGTACTGTACTGCTTAGCGCCTATACCAACCCTACAATCGAGCGTGGTGGTGGAGACCTGAAGATTGCAGTGCAAAGATACTTACCAACCAATCTGGCGGAGCTTCAGAGGATCTACCAGAAAGAATGGGAGAAACTGACCAAACCTGATGCAAAAAGCTGGTGGAGGCAAACTCAAGAACACTGTGAAAGCTGTGATTGCTCTCAAATATGCATCTACAAAGTACTGAATACTACGTTTTTCGCAAAAAAAAATCTAAAATCAATAAATTATACCTTAAGTCTACAAGACAACTAAATGTGATCAAAGTGAAGGGTTTTCTTTTTCTTCCTTTCATTTTTTTACACAATCCATAAATAAAAGCTGTTTCTAAACAGTGAATCACATGAGGCTATTGATTTCTACATTACAGCTCTTAACGTGCATCAACTCGGCCGACACACCACCTAACAATGAATCGATCTGTTGAACGTTACTAAAATCATTCCACGGCGAACAGGCCCGCGGCTACCACTAAACAAGCATGTCAGTGCAATATAACAGTCTGTCTTGAGCCCTCCATCCCAGAACCAGAGCAGGCTTCTTCTCCGTAAACCGTTTATCAAGACAACTTGGCTTGGGATGAAATGAAGGTCCTGTAGCACACAATGCCTTTCCAAAATGACTCACCTGCAGTCCCTTTCTTATTTTATCTTTCTTTTGTTCAGAACACCCTCACATTTTTGGTGTTTCTAACTCTATACCATTGTGATGTTTTCTCTGAGTTTCCTCTCAGCTCCGGTGTTTCTTTTAGCTGTATGTTTCTGTGATTTTTGGTCCAGGTCCCTCATTCCTTGGTTCTCCTCTCAGGTGTACCCTTGTCAGTCTCATACCCAATATATTGTCCTGGAAATCTCACTGTGAATGGGAATCTAAATGCTGATTGGCCAAAAATGTTGATTTTATTGCCTTTACCATGTCTCCTAGGTGCTAGCGTAGGCCTGCTTCCTCAGATATTGAATGTGGTTGCAAATGAAAATAATATCCTGTGGCTTTGCTCTCTGAACTTTTTTATTCAGGAGAAAACTATGCCAGTTTCTACATGACACATTTTGTTTTGATATATGGATATGAAAACATTGTTTTGTTTGAAATACATGAAATGCACTCTTTAAAACTGCCAATACCGTTTGCTGTCAGATGGTATTACGAATTTATTGCCGTGTTCAGAGAGATAGAACCTTTCATTAAAATGAGCTACATTTCTTGGAATGATGAGTGATGGAGATAAAAAGGATAAATATTTAAACAGCACAAGATAAAAAGGGAGGGATGGTAAAACGTTTTCTTAGGAAAAGGTCTTCTCTTCTGGTGATAATTGAAAGCATACACTTAAGGAATGTGAGCAAGTTTTCCTGGATGTGAAATTGGATTAATCTCATGATATATAAATATATCTATATATAAAAGAAGAGCATTTTCTTGCCACTTATACTTCAATGGACAGGGTTCTGGGTTCTATCTAGTGGCCTCCTTGTTATTTTAATTGTATATATTTTATTTTTATATACTTTCTAGGTCAACACACGTTTTAATTCACCTGTTGAAACAGACTGTACTTCATCAAAAAATTGCAAAGTTACTGGTTTCAGTTTGCTATGATCAAACAGATAGCATAGCCATAGTAATATGTATTGTAATGTACAATTATTTAATATCAAAGTAAGGAAAAATCCTTGGGATTTGAGGAGTTAACAAACTATACAGGTCTTCAAAACAACTTGGAATCTTCAAGCTGATATTCCTACCAAAATATATATCTGGAAAATATATTTTATAATCAAGATATAAAACTCATACACACAAAAATGTGGACAAGACTCAAAGTGTCTGTTAACTATAAAAACGTCCAAAATGTAATCTAGATTTACACATTGCACTTGTGTTATGATGCCAAGTCTGTCCATGTGGTTATCAGGGTTTTTTATGTGGTCAACATACGTTTACAGGACCTTCCAAATTTAGAGCAATCGGAAGAATGTGCTTAGAAGAATTGTTTATTATGAAGTCTCATAAAGATATTCACTACTTTGGACACAGCGTTTGCAGTGTTAGTCATATTTGGATCTGAAATAAAATTAGTTTTGTCTGAGAGATGAGGAAAATGTTTTGATCTGCGGTTGAAGCCAAATTGCTTCAATCTTTACCATGTCTTCTCATCTATACAACACAAACAACTGTCATTAATCTTCATACACACTACCTTTCAAACTATGGGGTTACTCAGAAATGTATTTGCTTAACAAAGAAAACCACCGTTTCTGTCCATTAAAACAACATCAAATTGATTAGAAATACTGTGTAGACATTGTCAATGTTGTAAAGGACTATTGTGGCTGGAAATGGCAGATTTCCAGCCACAGTAGTGAGAGGCCCATTATCAGAGGCGCATTATAAGCAACCATCAGTCCTGGGTTCCAATGTTACATTATGTTTGCTAATCCAAATATATCATTTAAATAGGCTAATTGATCATTAGAAAACCCTTTTGCAGTTATTTTAGCACACATGAAAAACTTATTGAGTTTTTGGGAACACTGCAATTGTGTGTTCGATTACAAGCTTAAAATGGCCAGAAACCAAAAAACTTTTCTTCTGAGAAATGTAGGCTATTTCATGCAAGAAATTGCCAAAAAACTGAAGATCTCACACAATGCTGTGTACTACTCCCTTCACAGAACAGCGCAAACTGCACCCAGAAAACACCAATAGGAACGTCAACTGTAAAGAGGAGACTCTGGTGCCTTCTAGGCAGAGTTGCAATGAAAAAGGCATGTCACAGACTGGCCAATAAAAAGCTAAAATGGGCAGAACAACACAGACACAGGAAGACTGGAAAAGTGTTTTGGACAGACAAATCTTAGTTTGAGGTGTTCGGCTCACAAAGAAGAACATTTGTGAGATGTTCTTGAAGACGGAAGACTATCACTCCATTTTGAAATGCCATGCCATCCCCTGTGGACGGCGCTTGATTGGAGCCAGTTTCCTCCTACAACAGGACAATGACCCAAAGCACAGCTCAAGACTATGCAAAGTGGTAGCTGGTCAGCGGGTTTTCTGTCTGTAATGGAGTGGCCAGCACGCTCATCGGATCTCAAAGAAATGTATAGGAAATTTCCAAGTAACCCAAACATTTGAACGGTTGTGTATGTTGGCGGAAATAATCTCAAAACAGCTTAAGTCTTGCTTTTTGCATGCATCGTCAAAAACAAAAATGCTTTCAGTCTAAATTAAATAAATAGCATCACTACGGCTAATGACTAAATGTAATAATTTCACAAACCACTTTGGAGCACACAGCATTATAATGTAAAATGTGCCAAAAAGCTTAGCTGAATCTCTGTGCAGAGTATCTCACATTAGACAGACATGGGAAATTAGCCTCAGATCCACAGGCTTTACTGCCCATGAAAGGCATTAGTCCAGACCTCATTTAGAGATTTGTTAAAAGAGGGGTAATTTAGACCTTCGCTGTTCAGTCCTCCCTTTCTGCTCTTTAAATGGTTGCTTCTAGGCCAGTTTTGGTAATTCTATCAGGTGGATAGAGGGAGAGAGAAAGGGAGATAGGGTAGGAGGGAGAGAGGGAGGGAGTAGCAGACACGGGAGGTTGGAGAAAGAATGAGAGAGATTGAGCTGGTGAGGACAGAGAATGCCCTGCTATAGTTATTTAAGTTATTTTTAGAATTATTTAATACGAGTGAGGTATAAAAGAAAACAAGAGACATGGAAAGAGAAAGAGAAAAAGAGTGGGAGATGGAAAGAGGGTGTGTGAAACAGAAATAAATGGGGTGAGAGAGCCGGAGAGTGCTAACGTGTGTGAGATGGGAGCGAGGGGGGGGGCAGTATTTTTGGTCATTACTTGTTCTTGGGGCAGATCAGCCCCCAAGGCAGAGAACGTGTGATTGGTTCCCTTGACAAAGCTTACATGACAAAAAGACTGCATGATCTGAGAGGACATTTGACCAGAAATAGTGCTGGTCCCTTACCTAAACCTTTAAACGTTCTGTTCCCATATTAATAATCTAACAATAGGCTTACAGCACAATGTTTTTTGAATGAGTAATTTTATGTATGAATTTAAAGAATAAAATAGGAAAACCCAAAATAGTAAAGGTTGCCATAAAAATATATAAATATTTTATATTTAATTAAGATGTTTTTTATATTGTCAATACTATCTGAGGCCCTCAAAATATCAAAACAAAAACGTTTAAATTCATAAAAAACATTTATTTGGCCACATACAGCACCGGAAAAAATTTATAGAAAACTGCATATTTTTCTTTCCTTTCTAAAAAAGTCAAAAAAGAAGGTTTTGAGTGAGGAAAAGAAGGGTTAAAATTAAGAGACCAGTGCAAATTGTTCTGCTCTGTTCCTGCAGTGGTCTCTTAATTTGTTCCAGAGCTGTATATCCTAAAATATGTCTAATAAATATATTCATATTGAACTTAGATTGCTCTTAGAGACAGTGGCAAGGTGCCTGAAAAAGTTCTCGACATTTTGGTTCAGAGGGGACATTTTAATATTATTAAAAGATCATCTGTTTATTTTTCCCAGTGACGGAGACTTATATTATGGAGACGTATGCAATAAAGGTTGCTTTTGAGCCAATGTTGTCTCTTGTGTTCAAATAGATTTACCCAAAAGGGCAGAGTAAAATATGAAGAGATGGAGATAGAAAGAGGAAAAACTGATCAGAAGTGTGCAGTGGACTAGACTGAGCAGCACCTGCATAACGAAGTGATAACACGGACCGTCTGGGATTCGAAAACAGCTCATGGTGAGATTCACTTTTCTGAACCATTTGACTGTTCATGATTAAAACATGAAATGCAAAGACCATGTGTTTTTTCTTTTGGTAAAGACAGAATAGCGAGACTGCTCCTGGATTGGAGTTATAGCAGCCTCTAGGCATGCAGATTTTCTAGAAAGAGAATTTTAACGGGATCTTAATTACATTTCACATACAGTCCCAGTACCAATCAGTTAAATACAATTAATTACAATTTGGTTAAGTATTAACATACTGGATTAAAAAAATAACTGTAAAAGGAGGCACATTTTCTTTTGTATTTCCGATGTGCGATGATCTGTCAGTGGTCAGAACGGATACAGTAGGAATCAGATGAGATCACAATTCACTGAAAGTGTTGTTACTGCGCCTCACTATCAGTGTCTCTCTAAAAAGCACTCTCTCTATCTCTGTATTTCTTAGTCTCTGTCCTCTGTCTCTCTCTCACACCCAGTCATGTGGAAGCCATTTTCTTAAAACAGTGGTAATCAAGGTCTTCATTGGGGGAACAAATCTGGGGTCAGTTTTATATAAAAATCTAAATACATGGCAAGGTTATTAGTCAATATTAAAATCTAAATACATGGCAAGGTTATTAGTTGATGTAAAAAAATGTTAAGGTTACATCATTCCATTTGCACTGAATGAGTGCAAGTATTGATCAGATTGGCCGGCTGTCGCTTCTTTCATTCAGTGCATCCAGAAATTCAGAAAGAAAATACAAATGTTTTAATACTGTTGATCTAAAATACCTTTTTTGGCACTTGTCTCATGAATCTGTTTCTGTTTTGTAAACCAAGCAGAAATCCGTTTGTAAATGAACGCAGTTAGTGAAGACACGCATCCCTTTTTCTGATTTGGATTGAATGTTTCCTAAGGGAATGATATTGTAGTCGTATAATTGTTTGTTGAACCTAGATTTTACTTGCCCAGGAGGTCATGTGAGGGTGTTGTGATAAGATGCCACTATCCCAGTGGGCTTCACTGTGAGTATAAACATGGCTCAGAAAGGCATAGCTTGAAGGCAGTTTGTAGCGTAACACTTTGGGGACAGGATAGCACAGGAATAGGACAGGAATTGAAGAAGAATAAGACAGGAATACCACAGGGACAGCACAGGAATAGCACTGGAATAGGACAAGAAGAATATTTGGGGAAGAATAGGACTGGAATATAATATGATTTGTCTGACATTCTTGACAATCTGATAGTGGAGTACATGTTTGGGATCTGACATTCTTGATAAGCTGATAGTGGAGTACATGTTTGGGATCTGACATTCTTGATAAGCTGATAGTGGAGTACATGTTTGGGATCTGACATTCTTAATAAGCTGATAGTGGAGTACATGTTTGGGATCTGACATTCTTAATAAGCTGATACTGGAGTACATGCTTGGGATCTGACATTCTTGATAAGCTGATAGTGGAGTACATGTTTGGGATCTGACATTTTTGATAAAATGATAGTGGAGTACATGTTTGGGATCTGACATTCTTAATAAGCTAATAGTGGAGTACATGTTTGGGATCTGACATTCTTGATAAGCTGATAGTGGAGTACATGTTTGGGATCTGACATTCTTAATAAGCTGATAGTGGAGTACATGTTTGGGATCCGAAATTCTTGATAAGCTGATAGTGGAGTACATGTTTGGGATCTGAAGCTGTGTTTCCAGTCACCTGTGAATTTCATGTAAATTTGTATCAGGTGATATAAAAAATTGTTTGATTGATTTGAGATTTCAGTCGGAATCATAGATGGCCAAAGTAGACTATGGTGTTGGATCAATAAGGATGATTATTCCACTGTCATGGTTCCTAAAAGTCAAAACGCACGAGGGCACGGAAAAAAGGTGAACATGAAAGGTGTCCCAATCAGGTAGACATCTGTTTCCATTTTGAATCCTACACACCTGGGACCACCAGTTTAAATATAAAAGTCCTTAAAAGAGCACAGACAGAGTCTTGTTGTAAATGATTTAGTGAATCTTTCCTTCCACAGAACCCGCGAGGCCTTGGCTGCTCTGCTGCAGTCTCAACAGACTGGAATTTGCTATAGAAACCGGATCATTTGTGTTCCCAGCGACGTCCAATAATCCTAATATTGAATGCAGATCGAGCGGCCCGGGGAGGTGTTTATGTGAACGCGATGGTTAATACAACACATGGCAGCTGACTTAAATGTTTTCTTTCATGGGTGTGATTAATGACTAAGACTAGTTGGCCAGAAATAGCTAGGCTGGATTGCCTTTGCGCCAGTAGGCAGCGATGCAGTACTGTCTGTGTTGACCAACAATGAATAGAGACAGAGCACCATAACTAAAAACCAGGAACCAGGAGGGTTTCTGGATAAGAACACAGTCGGCTTTAAACAAGTAATAGCTTCGTTACGTTTTGGGTAGCCTGTCATTCTGAGATGATTTACTTTGCATAATAAAGGCAGGTGAAAAGAAACAATGGCCCAGAGCAGTATTGCATCTGAACTGTACATATTAGGGTAGCATCCTATACCTTTGGTGTGTCTCTGAAGGAAACTCAGAATGGGTTTAGTCAGGGTCTCCTTCTCTGGCTGCCCTGAAAACACATCGGTTGAAATGCTGCTGATACCCTAACATATGACACACCATGGTAGACATAGCCACCGTTAGCGTGTACAATATTTATGACAGCGTCCCGTGGACTGCACACGCAAATTCACGCACACAAAGACACAAACCATAGAATGAGAGGTAATGAGCAAAAAGTGGGTTAGGCTGAGAACATTTGTTAAATGAAAGGGAGAAGAGTAAAGAGTCATAGAAAGACAAAGACAGAGGTAGAAAGTGAAGAAAATATCTCTAACAAAATAGAGAGAGCATGAAGTGAAAGACACTCCAACTGAGCAATGATGCAGGGAATTCATTCTGTGATTTGAGGGGCAGCTAGCTAGCGTGCTGAGTGACTGATGCCCAGAGACAGCAGCATTTTGAAATGATAACTCTTCGTTTCTCTGGTTTCCTTCCAACCAAAGCGCTCCTTCTCTTTTCTCAGCTTAGCCAGTCAAGCTCATTCATTTGCATAAGAAATCATTTTTGCCGCTTTTCAGTTCTGTTTCTCTTAGTGGTATGTGTTAAAGTAACCATAATTGCATGGTTTGAGATTTGACTATTGACTATTAACTATTGAGAGAAACATTTTTTGTTATGGGGCAATCGATAAGTGGGTTTTTCAGAGTACAAACGTATTTTTCGGGGAAATACATAATTAGGTGAATTTTCTTTAGCTGGAAGAAGAAAGTATTCCTGTTCTCAATTAAGGTCAGTAGGTGTGTAACCTACGCTTTGGGCATGTTGGATCATGGAACATGGAAACCACCATCAGTCTCCAGTGATCCGGCTGCAATGTGCCTGTGATGTGCCTCTCTGTCTGCTTCTCAGCTTCCATCAAGACGTCATAAATGGTACACTATTCCATACACTGCGTGATGCATTGCTTCAAAAGAAGTACACAGTGGTGGAGATCATGAAACCATTTGGAATGCAAACCAGAGCTATTTCTGGCAGTATATAACTGCCTTCCAAATCTGATTTATTGGACTAATGTTGCCTGCATTCACCAAGCACTGCACTTTTCAAAGCACTTATTATTTAAAATGTGCTCCTCAGTATGTGATCTCGCAGTGTAGAGGCTGGTTGAAACTCTCCATTTGAGTCCTGGGTTTCAGTGTTTTTTTAACCTCTTTGGCGTTCCACCTATTCCACAGATCTACAGCGTAATCTCATAGAAATCTTTACCCTGAAGGGATATCTTTACATCAGCCCGGCTGTGTTTCCTCTGTCCTAATGCTTTTAGACTGGGGCAGATGAGTCATTCGTATTGTGTTGTTACGCTCCAATCTTCCCAATTTATTTTATCAAATAAAATCTGCACGGCAAAACCTATGCTTTGTACTTTATAATCCAGTCGTGTGCATTTTGGCTCGCAGACACAATTGTTTTGTTGCTGAAGGATAATCATAATCTTACTCCTGAACGTGTTTTTCCCCCTTACACAGCACAAACCTGAAACTGGCAGCAATATTCAAGATGTTACTCCCAATCTTTCCTATGCTGTCTGCCTTTGGAAATGGAATGAATGCCTCTAGCTGACAGATGAGGACGTTGGTGAAAAATACAGTGGAAATTAACCGATTCAGTGTAAACAGAGAGAATGTTGTCTAGACTTTTTGTTCTTCCTCTTAAATATTCCTTTCATTCAAACGTAAATATTGGACTAAATGACCGGTAATCAGTAACTGACTATTACCTCCAAAATATACAGACAAGGGCTTACAATTGAGTGCTTTACCTGGAATTACCACTAAACCAATTACATATCAATATAAAACTAGACCAGCCTAGTTTATAACCAAAGTGTCAGAAGTGTCCAAAAAGAATCCTCTATGTTGGTAATAATGGAAATTTGCAGCTCCACTCTGGATACCATGGTTTCCTAAACAACTGGTTGCCGTGGTTCCCTAAACAACGGGATGCTGTGGTTTCTTAAACAACTGGATGCCATGGTTCCCTAAACAACTAGATGCCATGGTTCCATAAACAACTGGATGCCGTGGTTCCCTAAACAACTGGATGCTGTGGTTCCCTAAATAACTGGATGCCATGGTTCCCTAAACAACTGGATGCAGTGGTTCTCTAAACAAATGGATGCCATGGTTCCCTTAACAACGGGATGCCCTGGTTCCCTAAACAACCGGATGTCGTGGTTTCTTAAACAACTGGATGCCGTGGTTCCCTAAATAACCGGATGCCGTGGTTTCCTAAACAACTGGATGCCATGGTTCCCTTAACAACTGGATGCTGTGGTTCCCTAAACAACTGGATGCCGTGGTTCCCTAAACAACTGGATGCCATAGTTATTGGCTCTCAGCAAAAACTTCAGGCCATATGCTATTTGTTTTTGTCAATTGCAAACCTAACATTGTGAAGCAATGTGACAACGCAAAAATTATTATGACCACACAAGTGAATACTGGATCACTTCTGACCAGAGTATCTAGCTCCCAAGACCACATGGAAAGCAGACTTAAACTCGTGCCAACTTGTGACTGAAGGTTTCCAGCACAAACCCTAATGTCTCCCACACTGGATGGCCTGAAGTCTCTGGATCGCCTGAAATCCCTGGATGGCCTGAAGTCCCTGGATCGCCTGAAGTCTCTGGATCGTCTGAACACACTGGATGGCATGAAGTCCCTGGATCGCCTGAAGTCACTGGATGGCCTGAACACACTGGATGGCCTGAAGTCCCGGGATTGCCTGAAGTCACTGGATCGCCTGAAGTCACTGGATCGCCTGAAGTCACTGGATGGTCTGAAGTCCCTGGATCGCCTGAAGTCCCTGGATCGCCTGAAGTCTCTGGATCGCCTGAATTCATTGGATGGCCTGAAGTCACTGGATGGTCTGAATTTGCTGACATGAGCCAGCTGTAGCCTCTTTTCAGATTGCTACTAAGTGTAACCACTATAGGTTAAATGGAAAGTTACCTTTAATTTCTCTGGTGTCATCCCAGTGCGTCACCATGCAGTCGACTGAGTTAGGCACGCATAAACCGTCTCCAGGTATCCTCATGGAAACAAACCGTTTGGCATTCAGCGTTTTGTACACAATCTTGCTGATACAGTGCGGAACAGAGCGGAGTTAATCCGTGACATTTAATTTTGTCATTTGTTATTCCGGAAAGCATTCCAGGAGGTGTACAACAAGCATGCCCCTAACTAACTATTTCCAATTAAGGGCAGGGACGACACTTTACGGTTCCGTCATTCAACAGACACTGTCATTGAGAGTCACAGCTAATTCTCACACGTTAAGTAGCTGGAGCACACAACTCAGTCGTAGTCAGTAATCTAAATCAATCAGTTATCGGCAAAAGTAAACGCTGAGTAGAACGTAGCGAAAATGCATGTAACCACAAGTGTTGGTTCATTAAGGCAACAGAAGGGGTGGCTGTAGGTATTTTAGATGCTCTCTGAAGAGGAAGGGTTTCACACGTTGTCTGAATACTTGCAGAGATTCTACCATCCTGGTCAGACAGGGAAACTGGTTCCACCATGGGGGTGAAACGAACGAGTCGTTTTGACTGGGCCGATCGCGAGGGGCGTTCAGTAGGAGCGGGTTTGGGCCAAAACAAGGGTTGGTTTGCGGCGGATAGGAGGGGATTCCAAGCCACTAAATAACCACATCTAAATTGCGTGTTTTGGCAAAAGTATTGAAATCCCCAGCAAATGAACACCTGAAGGTCATATTTGAGGAGAATGCGGTCACGGTTTTAGGTCAAGCCGCAGCAACTGACGGTTCGGAGAAATATTCATTGTATACCTGATGTGCAGCACTTTAACCCTGGCTTCTTAAACATTTCCTGCTGCCTTTGACATTGTTCAATGTAATTAGTGTGATTAGAAGCTTGTAGTTAATTCCTCAGCAACTGCATGCATGGTACTCTCACAGCAAAACAGCTGAACATTGCCACCTTTCAAGAACATTCCCTAGAGCATGAATTTGTGTGGACGACATTTTAACCTTTACTAATCATATTGAGAACCCACTTAAAGGAGCTTAAGCTAAGAATAGGTTTTTATTATCGGTGCGAGGATAATTTGATTCCTTGTATCATGCAGCCCTATGGTTTATCACCCTCCCATAGCTTCTGACATATCACTGAGAACTCCATAGGGTTGCTGGATGGTCTTCACTGACTCTGTCGGCTTAAACGCTGCTATTTTGTGATCTTCAAGGCCATTTTGGAAAGCTGACACTTTATCTTTATTATTTTTAATGCGATGAGAAAATCATACTGGATTCGGTCTCGGACCTACTTAATTCTAGCAGTTCCTGAAAGAAGTGCGTCTCTGTAGTCCTGGAATTCATTCCAGACCGAAAATCCAAGATCTCGTTTCTTTAGAGGAGTTTAAAAGAATGGTTAAGTCATATGTCAATGAGAAATGGTTTATTTATTTATTTATCACATTTCCTGTGTTAGAATTGTTTCCCTGTATTTGTGATGTGTATACTGTCTCTTGTCCGATGCTGTCTGAAGCATCTCCTCCCCCTCTTCTCTCCGTTTCCTGTTTTCATTGGTTTCCCAATATTGATATCAAGTGTAGAAAGCTGGGAAAGTGATGAGGAATCAATAGGATGCGTTTTGGGGACCTATCCCCCATCTCAGCGGCATGCTAGTTAGAAGGCACTGCAGTACGTTCACACTGTTTCCCAACCACTGTCTGAGGCCAGAGGCAGTCTGCGGCCAGAGGCAGTCTGCGGCCAGAGGCAGCACGGGTTTTGAGGATTTACAAAGAACTCTTTGCATTAGTTCCGTGACCGAATCCTAGTAGAAAAGCTTTTTTTGTCCTGGATCACAGGAAAATATTCCCAGATACCTGAATGGCCTGTAGTGAGGAAGATATGCCTAGATAACTTCAAATCATCCTCTTTGCCCTAACAATCATGCCATTGTAAATCAGTGTGCAATATGTTTGAGCAACAGTTGACTATGTCTCTGTCCATAATAGGACCTCACTCCCTGTATAGTGTATGACTTCTGGCCATGGTTCTGATAAATACCTACGGCACTTAATAGGGAATAGTGTGTTATTTGGGAATCTGCTCTGCTTCATCAGTAACATGAGTTTCAGAGAATTAAAGTGCCAGTGATTAGTCCTTTAAATATGCAGCATGTTGTTACACAGAATTAATAATAGGCTCAATATGCATACTTCTATTAATAAAAGCAACTTGGCAAAATGTTCCCTGACTTGAATAGGAAACCATAGTGCATTTCGGGATCACAGTACTTCAAACCGCTTTTTGGAAAACATTGGATGGAAAATGCGGACTCATTTTGAGGAATTGCCTCAAGACCCACATGTATTCGATGTTGTCAAATCCAAAGTATCAAGGGAGGAAATGCTTGTTGATTCACAGCAGGCGCCCTGACTAACATAAAACCTCTGTTGTAAATCACGCCACCCAAAGCAGCCTGTAAGGGCCCCGGTCTCCAAAACACCGACCAACTCCTGTCCTGTTGAAAACAAAACTCCAAATATTTCCTGTGTTGCCTTTGCTCCCCCATGGCCATGTAACCCTCACCCAGACCTGACCCAGACCTGACCCAGACCTCACCAAGCAACCCCCTCTTACCTACCCATTCGGTTGCCGTCTCAAATAGAAAACGTGTGGGTTGCTGTGTGTTGTGCAGGTGTGAGTAACGTTGGGATGGTCTGATGGCGGTCTAACATGAAATAGACTGCTAATTGAACAAAACAGGCTAAATCAAGCACACCGGTCCCATTATCATCCATCTAAAACATTTAACCACCTCAGAAGTTCCACCCAGAAAACATTTAATTTGTCTAGAATATAAAATAAGTGTTACTTAAGTATAGCCAAGTGGTCTCCTGGATCTTCTTAAGGTCCCCCCAGACGTCTGGCAAAACACCCTTAGAAGTCTTTATAACCACCAGTTGGGAACCACTCATTCTGTCCTATTAAAACTGAGAGAGCAAAATGACCTGCTGGGATTGTAACTGGTGGTGATTTGTCTAACTTTTGTTGTTGATTTGTCAAATTGGCGGTAATATGTATAATTGTCTGTGGGTGATTTGTCTAATTGGCGGTGATATGTATAATTGGCGGTGATTTGTCAAATTGGCGGTAATATGTATAATTGGTGGTGATTTGTCCAATTGGCGGGGATATGTATAATTGGTGGTGATTTGTCCAATTGGCGGTGATATGTATAATTGGTGGTGATTTGTCTAATTGGCGGTGATATGTATAATTGGTGGTGATTTGTCCAATTGGCGGTAATATGTATAATTGGCGGTGATATGTATAATTGGCGGTGATTTGTCCAATTGGCGGTGATATGTATAATTGGCGGTGATTTGTCCAATTGTCGGTGATATGTATAATTGGCGGTGATATGTATAATTGGCGGTGGGTGATTTGTCTAATTGGCGATGATATGTATAATTGGCGGTGATTTGTCTAATTGGCGATGATATGTATAATTGGCGGTGATTTGTCAAATTGGCGGTAATATGTATAATTGGCGGTGATTTGTCAAAATGGTGGTGATATGTATAATTGGCGGTGTGTGATTTGTCTAATTGGCGGTGGTATGTATAATTGGCTGTGATATATATAATTGGTGGTGGTATGCATAAATGGCAGTGATATGAATAATTGGCAGTAATATGTTTAAAACCGGGGAGAGGTCACTGTTAGACAATGTGTTGTTGTAGCGGCTTGGTGATTACTCACGGGTGACCCAAGGTCACCTATAACAATGTTATTGGGCAAATTTTGTGTTTGTAATGAGATTATGTTCTGCCTACTGTTACTTAGAGTTGTTGATTGATGGCTCACTAGTCAATCAAATAAGAGCTCTTTTTACTCAAAAGTGTATCATCATTTCTTTAGAATGAACATAATGGAAAGATAAATGTCATGGTCATGAGTGAGATTCAACAGGTTAAGGTTTGCTCTAGTCAGGTTTAAGTTAGCTCTAGTCAGGTTAATGTTAGCCCTAGTCAGGTTAAGTTTAGACCTAGTCAGGTTAAAGTTAGCTCTAGTTAGGTTCAGATTAGGCCTAGTCAGGATAACGTTAGCTCTAGTCAGGTTTAAGTTAGCACTAGTCAGGTTAATGTTAGCCCTAGTCAGGTTAAGGTTAGCTATAGTCAGGTTTAGGTTAGCTCTAGTCAGGTTTAGGTTAGCATTTGGTTGAAAACTTTCTTTTCATTTATTTTCTTCTTTGTCTAAGCATGTGTTGCTTTATAACTCACAGTTATCCAACCCAAGATGTGTAATATCTTCCTCATAAATATCCACACACATCAGCACGTTTACAAATCAAGTTAACCGTTCTGAATGATTCTCCAGTAAATGTAAAAAAAATCAAATGTAGACCGACTGAGTTTAAAATACACTACACAGCTGAAGTTCACTACCACCTCTTTCTGACTGTCAGAGCGAGATTTAGATTAAACATCTCTTCTCCATGGAGATCAGCCGAACAAGCCACACTCTCAATCACATTCAAAGTTTTGGGCCCATAAACCTACAAAAGAAAGCCCTAATCCGCTGTGCTTAATTGCTGACAGTTGCCGTTTTCCCTCAGATTTCTCTGTAGTAATTAATCTTCCTCCTGTATTAGATAACATCTGACGTGACCTGAACAACTGAAACATGTGAGCTGAACTGAAATACTGTGTCATAATAAAAATGTCAATCTGAAATACATATGCAGAAGTCCTTTAGAAACCCCCTCTGTGAATTCAAATAAACATACAGGCATGTATCTGTCACAGAGCTCAATTGATACACTAAAGCCAACCACTCTATATGTTAAAAATATGCACTTGCTGAGCTTGTTATTATCCTTTCTCCTCCATACAAATGTCCGTAAACGTACTGCTTTCTACGTACTACCAGGAGGAAGGAAGAGAGAGGGGGGAGGGATGGAGGGGGTGGGGCAGGGAGGGAGGGGGGTGTAGGAGGGTGGAAGACGGGTTGAGATCAAGCTAGGTAAGCCGTGTGCATGTCAAAATGGCATCCCTCACTAGAACTGGAGTAATTACTTCATAGCGGAATTTAGGTTTCGATTCATTCTAAAAGGATTTTTCTGAAGAGGAGGGTTACAGAATAAAATTGTGCTTATAATGCCACATTCATTTCCCTGGAGCACTGCATCCACCCTGAACCGAATGTGTCGACGTTTTCAACCGGGGATGTATCGTTTCCAAAATCTGGACCGCGATGAGATCTTCTGCCCCTAAACAAGTCCTCACATTTCTGAAACCAATCTACTAGCCAGAGAACTTTGCTAATCTCTGTGAAGTTATTCTGGAGAGCTCCTTAAACCCTGTGTGGTGAGTACTCACAGTGCCACTTGATTCAAAATGCCATCCCTTCCCCAGCCATGTGCCTGGAAAGCACTACCACTGCATTAAGGATGTCCTCCCCTCTAGTCTATAGACCTGCTTTCTGTATGAAATGCCCAGACAGAGACCGATATCAGGGCTCATATACCCCATCTCTACATAACACTTGTCAGTCGGGCACAGATGATAGCCCAGTGGTGGACTACATACATCTCTGTGTAGAGCCAGACTAGGCAACTACATTGTGACACATTTCAATGTGATCACATCGAAATGTGATCATATAATGGCAGAGATCAACTTATTCAGCTGAGTGACCGGTGATTTGATCTTTTCTGACCTAAAACAAAGCTCATGAATATATACCATATATATATACACTGATCAGCCATTACATTATGTCCACTTGCCTAATATTGTGTAGGTCCCCCTTTTACCGCCAAAACAGCCCAGACCCGGCGAGGCATGGACTCCACTAGACCTCTGAAGGTGTGCTGTGGTATCTGGTACCAAGACGTTCGCAGTTGATCCTTTAAGTCCTGTAAGTTGCTAGGTGGGGCCTCCATGGATTGGACTTGTTCATCCAGCACATCCCACAGATGCCTGATTGGTTCGAAATCTGGGAAATTTGGAGGCCAGGTCAACTCCTTGAACTCGTTGTTGTGTTCCTCCAACCAGTTCTGCTCTGTGGCAGGGGGCATTATCCTACTGAAAGGGGCCAGTGCCATCAGGGAATACCGTTGCCATGAAAGGGTGCATATGGTCTGCAACAATGCTTAGGTAGGTGGTACGTGTCACAGTAACATCCACATAAATCTCTGTCATAATGTCTGACACGTGATACAGTAAATAAGTCACAGCAGCAGGAACAGAGGAAGCTGAACGTATCTGAATGTTTTCGTGGTGGACATCACTTGTTGTTGTCCAGTGTTCCTTTATTGTGTGGAAAGCAGGCAAAAAGTCCCTCTTTGAAACATATTGTCATATGTAAAAATAAAGAAGACAGCTTTCCCAGGGGTGTAATTACTTACTTACAGACAATATATTGCTAAATTCCAACGCTGTGAGTCTCCGAGATAGAAGGTAAACATGTATGCAGTGTGGTCATATACAGTCTGTGGTTTAGCCCACAAGGCTGCTGTTAGCTAATGTGTGGCTATTACAGTTAATGCAGAACAGAATGCGAGCTATTTCTTTCATTAAGACTGAGTGGGTAATACTGTTTGAACTCATCTTGAAAAAAATGTATGTGACTAGTGAGAAAGCGCAAGAAATCCAGAGAGATGGAGCGAGGTGAGGTGAGAGTGGGAGAGAGACGAGATGGGGCATAGATACCCACACAAACACAAAGTGGATCAAGTCAAGCTCACCATAATGCTGTCTCTCCGTCTCCCTTCAGACGAAGCTCAGACACTTGATCACTGTTGACTATAATGCCTCCAAATTCACTTATATGTCACATTTTAGTGGTTCAGGCTGTCAATATTGACACTGAGTGGGTGGTCGATTGGCTTGTTGAAGCTCAATTTCAATAATATAGAAAAGTTCCTTGTCTAATGCTTACCACGTCTTGAAGGACTGTCTGAGGAGGTCAGGGGGGTAGATTTGTGTGTCCCAAATCCTAATTTCACCATTGTTCTGATCAAAAATCTTTACACTAAATAGGGAATATGGTGCTATTTGGGACATCCTAAAAAAAAAAAACGGCTTGTTTGCTGATGGGTGTTTATGGTTTCTTCATGGTTTATCAGACCCAGACCACTCCGTGATCCATCATCCTCCGCTGCTGTCAGTTGATTTATGTAGTTGTCAGTGGGACTTTCATCAATTTTTAAGGCAAGTCCCTTGTGGTAAACTGGCTGTGCACTGCATTTCCTTGCATGAAGGTCGGTTTCTCTCTACAGGCCTAACAGTTAAAAGTGCCCCCAAATCAGGCTTGGGGAGAAACAATTAGACAGCATATATATTTACATATGTTTTTAGATGCAGAAAAATGACCTTTGTGGTGGATGACCTTTGTGTTCAAAAAGTATATTCGACACTGCAAGTCAAAGGTGTTACCCTTGGAATAGACTTGAACAGCTGAAGCTCTCATCCTCCAGGATAACTCCATTATTTGTTGTTATGTTCCGGTAAAAAACCTAACATTTTAAATCAATACGTCCAAGTCACATTTATAAAAAACAACGGGTATTTAGTCAATTTGAAATTATAAAAAATTCGACAGGCATTACAGCTACAGTAGTTTTTATAAGCATTTATATGAAGGTAGAAAGAAATGGGTTAGAAACATAGTAAAGCCTCATTATAATACAACAGCCATTTATTTCTATGTAGAATCTAGAATTGATTTATCTTGCCGTCTAGTTGGCAATATTCCTTGTCCTCTTCCAATGTATTTTAATTGAATAGTAATGTCAAAGTAATGTCAATGTAATGTATTTATATTAATAAATACTGTTCATTACTGTAACAGCTTACATTCAGAAAATAGTCCGGGAAATACTGCAGTGTCACATTCAAATATCCAGAACTTTCTGCCATTCAATGAGAATTGTTCCAAATAACTGCCTGTCCGGTAAATGTCAGGCGTAGTACAGAATCAGAGGTGCTCCATCACAGTATATCTTAAGGTTATATACTAGGATTAGGGTGAAGGTCAGTGATCTGCCAGTTGCAGGACAATCAGCTATCTCCAGCCAACTCCGGTTTCTTCTTCTACATGGCTCGCTGCCGCGGAAACGCACACACAGACTTTTCCGTCCCACACATTCCCTTGTCTTCCTGAGTGCCGTTTCACTGGCAGCAGGATGGCAGAAAACCGTGCCAAGCGCCTTGGTACTCAACGTGCCACTGTGCCCTGCCATCTGGCAGGGCTAAAAGCAAGAGCTGGCGTGAAAGACCAGAAACGGGCCCAAACTGGCTGTGCTCGGAAGGAGATCAATGGTATGGTGCTCGGTTTGAGTGTTTTTGACTCATGCTATTCTGTAGCCCCAATGAGTTCTGTCCTGAGAACGGGTTTTTCACCATGGCCTGTATTTGCTTGATAAGCTAACACTTATGGGCTTATAATGTATGAACAATGTTCTGAGAGGGCTTATAGTTTATTAAGTCGCACGTTAAATGAATGAATCAAGTGAACGAATGAAGTGCTTGAACATTACTGAACCGTTGTACCTTAGCCGTTCCTTCCTTGTAATCCCGGTCTGACCGCCAAAGCCGGTGTCGATGGTATGTTCGTTGTATCAACAGCTGTGTGTGTAACTTCCTGGAGCTCCAGTGTAGTGGGGTGAGCTAGCAGCGAGGTCCAGACAGTTCCACAGCAGGGCGGTGTGCTAGCGGTGGGGGCCGGCTGGGCCAAAGGGATGCCGTAGGGGGAGAGGCAAATCTAACGCTCATGGATGGCGGCCAAGCTGCTGGTGCAATAGAATTGACTGCTTTGGTCTTTTTGTCTTGTCCCCCTCAATTGATCGCTTGCTGTCTTTCCGAACACCCGTGCACACGCACGCACACGCACGCACACGCGCGCACGCACACACACACATAGCTGCCACCTGACACAGGAGAGCTTTAGAAAGTCAATGTGAAAACAACTCCTCTGCATGTTTTAATCAGGACACATTTGTTACGTGGCGCATGCAGACCAATGCTATGATCTCATGGAGTCATGGCGTATTGTGACGCAATGGCTTGTGGGTAATGTGTCGGTTGTCCGACTCCAAAGCCAATGCATTTATTTCCGTTTGCCCGACCCTTTAGCAGTTATTGTTACTAAACTAGGAATTCGTCCACAAGATTATATAGGCCTACGATGTAAATTAACGCATTTATTTATTATTATTTATTCAAATCTTTTTAAATGTGTCATTCTTGAGACATATCCAACTGAGGATGAATGATTTGGAAAACAGCAGATGTACGTTGCTATAGTAATCATAAAAGAGAAGTTAAATTTATCTAACACAACATGAGACGTAAACAAGAGGGGGGAATTTGCTTTGGTCGGGGTCAAGGAAAAATGTGTAAAAAGTTGGGGTCAAGGGCCTCGCTCGTAAAAACATTCTAGATTATTTGTCCACGTATTTACAGTACGTGTAGGTAGCATGCATTTGTGTTCATATGGGCAGATCTAAAGAGATTGTGCAGACCAATGCTTTATTGTAATAAGTAAAAACAACCTGTTTCTTGGTTTACCCAGTTTTCCACTAGAAAACTACTTTTGGCTTGACATACGTCTGCTTCTTTCCTCCACAGCTTGGACCTGACAGTATGTGGTTAAGAAGCTCCCATTGGCTGTTGGTATCTGTCCTGGTGGTGAGTGTACCTTTAGCTTCAGATAAGAAATAATTGTTGGTTTACTTTTGTGGTGTGTTTGCAATGTTTTACAGTTTACTAGAATTGTGATATAAATGTATTTCAAATGACTATGAATTACAGCAAAGTCCAAGAACACTGTACCCTGCTGCTTTTCAAAGCAAATCGGTGATGTTCAATTGATGTTGCTTACCAACCAGTGATTAATAATTGGTTCAGTTTGGCAAGTAAAAGCATGGGTGACCTTAACTAAAAGCCTCAAGTTCTCTGAGCCATGATGCTGAAGCACTGCAGATACATTACTGTCAGTGAGTGGCAGAAGATGGTTGGCTGGGTTTGTGTGTGATTGTGTGTGTATGTGAGTTTGTGCGCGCGAGAGCTTGCGTCAAAAAGTCTAAAAAGCTGTTTATTCCAAGTGTATTATTTTGGAATGTTTTTATACTTTATTATACTAAATGGTTTTGTAAGGACTATTCAAACAGAAATATGTGTTTACTTCAGTGTGTTAAAAATGACTCTTTTATTTCCTACTTTAATATAGGCCTGCAGTATTACATGATTAAAAATAATATGTTAGTACACATATACTCCATTATATTTTTTAAGTGTAATATATTTGAAATAAATAAAGGGTATATTTTAGGCGTATGTTTTATATTTTTTATGAAATCTGGTGTACAATAATCCTTTAATGGTAAACCAGCCCCAGTTCTAAATGTGGGCTGGCTTTGTCTATAAACAAGCAGATATTGTGTGTTTTAGTTAGCTAAAACATGGAAAGATTGGTACATTTTTTTAGCTAATACATTTTATGTTTGCATTTATTTGTATTATTACAGTGGTTTATCAGTACAACAGCAGCTTTTTGGCACAGCAACCACTAGCAATATACTTGCAGTTGCATTTTGAACAGATAAAACCTTTGTAGCTCTAGTCTTCTAGTTGTCATTATCAATGTGAAATGAAATGTTCACCCAATGGTAGGTTTACTGTCAATAAGTGTTTGATATATGTAATTGCAGTACATTAGATGTTCCCGCCTACCCAGCTGAGTGTAAAAGGTCAGTCAATTCATACTCAACTGATCAATTTCTCAAATGATCATGATGAGCTTGCCTTTGTCTCTGGTGATGATCCTGAAGTAACTCTCATATTTCAGCCGGATGAACAGAGGATCGGACTGAGGCATGATTTTCTGTACCCTCGCTGTCTGATAGAGGGGAAACCATTAAGTTTTTTCATACGATGGACCTTTCAAACCGACATTGGTGGTGGCCTGGTGGTCGTATGTATGACGTCATTTACTTCAGTGTTTGGAGTGACATCATATGTACGGCTGCTAAACTGCTACATGGGACGTCGTGGATATTTGGAAACCCTCTCAGGACGAGCAGGGGGAAATCTTCTTAGTCTGATGTCTTTAGCGAGGTATGCTTTGAATTGTCAGGTAAGCCTGATGTACCGTTTCCCTCGAGATGGAAAAAAGTGCTCCAAAAGTTCAATGAGGAGAGGATGAAAGTAATAAAAACAGAGAGGAGGGAGTTGGGGATGGGGGGGTGGGGTTGCAGGGTGGATGGGAGCTGTTTACGAGCAAGTCTCTCCAAGCCATTGTGTTAGTACTCATGTAGAATTAATTAAAGTGTCAACTCTGAGAGAGAGCGAGGGAACGAGAGAGGATGAGAGATACTTGGGAGAGAGAGAGAACAGTGGAGGTTGAGAGAGAAAACCATGAGGGCACAAGCCCTTGTGCGCTGAGTGGCTTAATTCTCCGTAGAGAGAGGGAGGATGAGTCATAATCACAATGACGCACTGGACACAGATACTAAATGAATGTTGATTCCCTTCTCATCTTTGTGTGGCTTTGGAGACCAGACAGGCTTTTATGATTTTTAAGCTTATTTTTCTAGACAAACAACAGGACAACAGGCCTCAGAGGTACACTCAACCCATTCACACCAACGGTCCACTCGTTTATTTGAATGTGGAGTGCCTGCATTTGTCCTGAACCACACAGAGGTTCTCAGATAGGTTTTAATGTGTGGAGGAACCCACGAATGAGTGAGTCAAGGTCTCGGAGCTCTAACGATTCATTGCCGTGCGCTAGACATCTGCACACACTTCAAGGCGCACTTCAAGTACAGCATTGTGCAGCTCACTCGAGATCAACGGACGACACCGCGTGAGTGTGTTGCTTTTAGCGTGGAAATTGTTGATAAATAGCTGTCACAGTACCAATGCTAAACCATAGAAATATAATTACCCCTCCCAGGTCTGAGTGCTGGCCCCGTGACGTGTTCACATTGACTGTTTAGAGGCGACAATGCCAGTGTTGACACAACACAACACAGCTGGAGTCAGCTCTTGGCGATTCAGTTTCAGGGCTGCACATCTTAAGCACAGCCCCCACGGTCATCATTACCCAGCCGCCGCTACGTTCTTTTCTACAGCTCTATTGTGGTAAGATGAAGTGGTTGTTGTTCCTTCGCAGAGTGGAGCTGTCACCGGGGAGTCAGGCCCTGTGTCCGCCAGCCCCGGCGCGTCCCTAAGTCCAGTGCCGACCGTAATGGAAGACGAGAGGCAGACCGGGACAGAGGGTCAATACAAATGCCTTGAACTGTTGAGCCGAGACCAGCAGCGCAACAAAACAGGTGAAGCCCGAGTCAGTCATTCAAAAGAAAAAAACAAGAAAGAATTGATGCGCCAATCCCAGATTGCCCCTTTAATCTAATGACACTACTTACTGGGAGAATTGGATCTGATTACTGGAGCTCTTTGAGAAAGCACCAGTGTTGTGATCTCTGTTATAATTTATGGGTTAGTCTTCATGGATGGACGCAAGCTCAGTCTGCCACTGTCCTATGTTGAGGTCATGCACATGCTTGTCCCGGACCTCAGTTTAGTGACATAGGCCTGAGAAGTACAATAGCATAATTATTCTCAATTAAAGGATCATCTTTGCTATAATGGAGACTTTCTGAGGCACTGAACATCTTCAACACGACTGAAATCTAAATCAAAGACGTTCGTCGTTTACGCACATGGTTGAGAAATAAAGATGCTGTCTAAAGGGAAATGAATGATCATGTAACTATGCACTAATTGGCCGGTTATTAGGTATGCCCGCCTCTTCAGGAAAACGGATCTCTCCTGCTGACTGTGACCCACATGGCCTGCTATGCAGAGCAGGCAGCAAGGCATTCAGTTACTGCCAGATGAAATGCTTGAACGAGCGAAACGTGTGACCTAACTTAGCGCGAGTACGATCTGATCGACCGTGATTGGAACACACGTTCCTGTATCTCAGAAGCAGTTGCCACAAGGATCCCGCTCCTGTTCTCTGCAAACAGGATGAAACAACTCCAATGGGCCCGAGATAACAAATGCTGGGATACTGTGGAGTGGGAAAAAAATCCTTGATCTGACGAATCCCGGTTCGGTTTCCTCGTGGCCTGAACAGTCACCCAGATCTCAAATCAGCACAGAATCTTTGGAGAGATCTGAAACGGGCCACTCACAGTATTAACGGACTGACGTGTGATCTTCAGCATGTGTGTGGTGCCATCATGCCGGCTTCGTGGGCGCCCCTTCGTGGGCACCCCTTCGTGGGCACCCCTTTGTGGGCAGGTTTTTCGGACACCTTGTTGATACATGTGGTGTTTTCCTCGGTGGCACATGGGTCGAACTCAGTAGTAAGTGGGTGTGTCTGTGAAGCTGGCTGCTGATTGGACACGTTCAAGTCTTTCTCTCTGATGCAGGTGCATTCTGTAGCCGGATGTGGGACGGTTTGCTATGTTGGGACCAGACTCCGGTTGGAACCTATGCCACACGGCGCTGCCCTGAACACCACGGCGTGGACACCTCCGGTAAGACCAGGCAATGACGAATGATCCTGTCTATGAAACGAATAAGCCGGGCCATAGGAAAAAGGCTTGATTACAGTGGTGGTTGAGGTAAATTGAGGCCCTTCTTTGCCAGTTGGCGCCATTAGGATGATGATATTGCACTCAGGATCAGACCAGTACTGACCAGCTTTTTAGATCATGATGAAGATCAAGGTTGTGCGGGTTGCGTATACCGTGACAGCCAGGTCCGAGATCAGCGACTAAATGTGTCGATCTACTGTAGGACCTCCCAGAGTAACCTTGTTCAACGGGATCTACAAAGCAAGACGAATATTATATCAGTAGTTCTCCTCTGGGCTGCTTTTTGAATGTGGGCCTTGATCTTTCCAGCCTTACTACTGACACTACTTGTGCAATGGGAGCAACTGATATAATGAAGTCCTCTGTGTTGTCTGTAATTAGTTGAATGACAAGGAGCTGGCTGTCAGTGTAATGGAATGTAGCGAAGCGTGAACCAGTAATGGGAACCAGCAGAGCTGCTCTTAGAGGCAATTCACAGTTCAAACGACATGAAGGGCCGACGGTTAACCGTTTTGGTAAACATAAAACCGTTTTGGTAAACAATATATTAATGAAATGCCGAATATTGTGAGAGCATAAGGCTTTGAGACAATATGTTAGTATGTGCTTTTGGAATGGCAGGTTTTTGTTTGTCTAGCGGATGAAAATAAACCTTCAATCGGTTATACAAAGAAAGTGAAAAACTGCAACAGTGCCAATATATTTGTCCACAACTATAAATTATTACATTTAAAAATAGATGAAAACATTATACTGTAGAGCCTAATTTTATTTAACAGGACATTTCAAAATAGGATCACTTATTAATTCACTAATGACTGTATATTAGCAACCATACATTTGTGTCATGAAAACACAAGGTCTCCTCAACACAATCTAGATTGAACAAATTCTAATTTAGCGGTAGAATCTACTTCTTCCTTATTATTCTGTTCATAAAATAAAGTTCCAGTAATAATAGCCAATGTAGAGATCCTCTCTGTAACAAAATTACAATCAGAGAATACTTCGATATGTACTTCGATAAGACAAAAAATACCCTTTTTAAAACAATAAATGTTTAAAGATCGCCCCTGTAGTCTTCTGTGCCTGGCTATGGAATTGCAAGGAATCAGAGAAAAGTGTTTTTTCAATTTTGCCAGTAATGCACTAATAGGTAACCATGGGTAAACAGCCATTTCAATCTATGTGTGTTATCCAAGGTTTACTAACAAGTCAGTATAACTTCACCCAGGCAGATAGATCCCTGTTTACCACGGTCAGGCTACAATGTTGTAGTAAAACTTACCATTTTAATGGTACTTCAAATAAATATGACTATAAACCTAAAAGTGCAGCCTTATTTCCTTCTGAAAACCCACATGTGTTTGACAGCTGAATGAAAAACATTAACAAAAAGGCCAACTACTGACTCTCCAGTTGATTCTCCAGTAGACCGCCCAACTACTACCTCTCCAGTTGATTCTCCAGTGCAGAGCCCAACTACTGCCTCTACATTTAATTATCCAGTAGAGCGCCCAACTACTACCTCTACAGTTGTTCCTTCTGTGCAGAGCCCAACTACTTCCTCTACAGTTGATTCCCCAGTGCAGAGCCCAACTACTTCCTCTACAGTAGATTCTCCAGTGCAGAGCCCAACTACTGTCTCTACAGTTGACTCTCCAGTGCAGAGCCCAACTACTTCCTCTACAGTAGATTCTCCAGTGCAGAGCCCAACTACTGCCTCTACAGTTGACTCTCCAGTGCAGAGCCCAACTACTGCCTCTACAGTTGATTCTCCAGTGCAGAGACCAAATACTTCCTCTACAGTTGACTCTCCAGTGCAGTCGGAATGCATGCAGTTACATGAGTGGCTTCACATCCTTCCATTATAATCTGATGGATTTAGCTAGTGCCAAGTCCCCATTAGTCACTGCCGAAATTATATCTATAACAATTACTGTGGACATTTATTTAATTTGTTTTGCAGGAGAAGTGTCAAAATATTGTGATGAATCTGGTAATTGGGTCCAAAGTCCTTCCCTTAATACGACCTGGTCCAACTGCCTGACGCTCTCCAAGGACAAATTAAAGGTAAACAGAGATTGATTTTTATTCAGTTGATTAATGGACGAAACAGTGCCTGGGTTCGTCTGGGACTGGAAATGTGTCCCAAACTAGTAACTTATTTTGTGTATAATCCACACTACTTTAAACCAGATCCCTGATCCAAAATAATGCACCTGAATATACAGCCAGAACAGCAGCTACAGTCAGACTGGTCCTGTTCTGTACAGTTATTGGGTCTGTTATGTTTAGGATTCCTTTAATAATTTCTAGTGGAATCAGGAGTTTCTCCGAATGTACAGTAGTCACCGGATAAGGTTGTGTGTTAGCTATGTCGTCTGTGAGGTTTTCAGCTTGTGTCTGATTTATATGTTGAATGATTCATATGCTTCTGTGATGTAGTGATTTGTCTTTCATATATCACTGCTACTATTCTGATAACTTTTTACATCCAGCTCTGTTATGAACAGGAGACCTGATGCTGAATATGTTTAGTTACATATTGTCTGCCCCAGAAGGTGAGTCTGGTGGAAGCTGCATCTCTCGTGCCTACTTTGGAGATTCCCTTCAGCCCCCAGGTCAACCAAGATGAGGAGACGAGGAAGAAGATTATCGACGGTCAATACAAATGTTTTGAGAAGATGAACAGAGACCTGCCATATAACAAATCAGGTAGTGATACTTACAGTGCACCACAAATAGAGCTGAGGTCCCATAGAAGATACTAGCACTGTTCTGCTGTAAATAACAACTGGTTCTCAATCAACTGGACTTATAACCAAACCCAACTGAGACAGAGTGTGACCAAGTGGTCCATGTATGATTGGGTTCACCAAGCTTTGCACTTTTAGAATAATTAGTCTTCATCAGTGTGTTATCTCTGGTTGTGTGTTGTTTCTGGTTGTGTGTTGTTTCTGGTTGTGTGTTATCTCTGGTTGTGTGTTATCTCTGGTTGTGTTTCATGGTTCTGCAGGTCTGTACTGTAACCGGACCTGGGACGGGTGGCTGTGTTGGGAGGACACTCCTGCAGGCACCGTGAGCTGGCAGAACTGCCCCAACTATTTCCAGGACTTTGATTCTACCGGTAAGGCCCGGCTACAGCAGCCATTTGCTGGCGTGTCCGGCTCAGTACACAGCGGCCTGACTCTGAATCTTTTCCCACTGACTTTCCTGGATCTTTTCAAATCGTTCATTTGGTCAGAAAATGTAGTGGGGGGAGGCTGGCGGTGTGAATGCACCCCTTTCTGTTTCCCCCGATAATTAATCACATGTTTACTTTGGCTGCAAGCCAGCAGTAATGCAACAAGCTCTGTTTGGTTGGATGCATCGCTGCTGCCTGATAATAACTGCATCACTCGTTGCATCACTGGTCGCATCACTGGTCGCATCACTGGTCGCATCACTCGTTGCATCACTCGTTGGCTGGAATTGCAACAATCCACTGCATTTTATTCATTATTCATAGCCTTAAGTGGTTGTGATGCATGTTGACACGCTGTACAGTTAAAATATTTACAGATGTTACTTTAAAGTTTTACAGATGTTTCAGAGTGTGAGCTATTGGTCATACTCACATTCTTTTGTCAGAAAAAGCTACGAAGATCTGTACTGAAACGGGCCAGTGGTTCCGGCACCCAGACACCAATAGGACATGGTCCAACTACACCCTCTGTAACTTCCACACAACGGGCAAACTGAAGGTAAGTGTTTTCATGCACTCATCCATCAGTTCTCTTGTATGCAGAGGCCCTTTGAAACTTACACCTGATCCCATTTTACCATCACGTTACCTTTGAATTAGGTACACCGGGCACTCTCCTCTGTAAGTGTTAACCCTGGCAATTGACCCTGGTTTCCCTCAGATCATTGCTTATGTCATCTTGGTATGATAAGCATCAAATGTCTAACTAAATGGGTCCATATGGGACTATATATGTGACTATATGGGGAACCACTAGTCAAATAAAACTGGATATGAAAAATATAGTGTGGTTAATGTTCTATGTAGTTAATGTACTAGTGGTACATGAAGATAGAGGGACTCATTTTTTCAAATTAAGCAGGTAAAGTCACCTTCCTTAGCGATGAGACAGAAGTCTTATACTCACGTTTGTTCCCCTAGTTCAAATTAAGCAGGTAAAGTCACCTTCCTTAGCGATGAGACAGAAGCCTTATACTCACGTTTGTTCCCCTAGCAACCCTTCAACCCTAGAAATGCAATGGAAAATTACTAGAAGAGATCTGTGATTGTCACCTATGAGGCGGGTTTAAGGGGAAATGGCCAGGACGAGAAGAACGGGAATTTGTCTGCGTGGTGAATGGGTCACACGGTGCTCAGTGATAGAGGGACAGAGCCCACATGAACACCATGTGGGCTTTAAAAAAGACCTGTCCTAGTCTCATTTCTTTCACATTTTAGTTTACATCAATAAGGCATCTGAAAGTCAAGGCTGAGGGTTCATGAATATCTCTGCTGACTGTTACACGGTCGGATTTGTCTTAATGTCATGTGTGTCTTTATTTTCCAGATGGCTTACATCCTGTACTACATGGCAATTGTGGGTCACGCTTTATCCATAGCCTCCCTCATGATCTCTCTGGCCATATTCTTCTACTTCAGGTAAATACAAATGACTTGAAATGGAACTTTCTTTAGATAATACAATCTGTATTTTATCAGAACACACCGTCTGTCTTCAGACTCATTCATTCACTTGATGAAGAAATACAGCTCCGGAGAAAATACAGCACCTGTTTCTTTCCTTTCCAAAAAAGTCAAAAAGGAAGGTTTTGAGTGAGGAACAGAATGGTTAAAATTAAGAGACCGCTGCAAATTGAATGCTTCTGTTCCTTACTCAAAACCTTCCTTTTCAACTTTTTTGGAAAGGGAAGAAAAAGGTGCAGTGGTCTCTGAATTCTTTCCGGAGCTGTACTTTTGATGACGAGGAGAATGATGATGTTGATGAGAATGAGGATATTATAGACAAAACCGGTGAAGACTTCATCAAAAGTGAGGAAAATGGTGATGACTTCATCAAAAGTGAGGAAAACGGTGATGAATTCATCAAAAGTGAGGAAAACGGTGATGACTTCATCAAAAGTGAGGAAAACGGTGATGAATTCATCAAAAGTGAGGAAAACGGTGATGAATTCATCAAAAGTGAGGAAAACGGTGATGACTTCATCAAAAGTGAGGAAAACGGTGATGACTTCATCAAAAGTGAGGAAAACGGTGATGACTTCATCAAAAGGGAGGAAAACTGTGATAAATTCATCAAAAGTGAGGAAAACGGTGATGAATTCATCAAAAGTGAGGAAAACTGTTATAAATTCATCAAAAGTGAGGAAAACGGTGATGAATTCATCAAAAGGGAGGAAAACGGTGATGACTGTGATTGATGCAGTCCAGACTGTAGAATATTTCTCCTAAGGAAATGAGAGAGCTTTATCACTGATCTTGTCATTGTTGAACTAAAGCTCGACTTTGTTGTGAAGATCACTGTGTTTTCTCCGACACACCAGCAGACCAGACCTGGGAAAATATAATCTTCACATTGAGGCTTAATGTGTTTTCCAAACAATTATGGAAATCTGTTTAACACACTGTGGGGGTTACTTCCCCATGTCTGTGATTTATTATTTCTTTCGCCAGTATTATGCATTTTGCGGGATAATAATTAATTTATTTATTTTAGTTTTTATTCTATAAAATATTGTAGATCGACAGATGATACATATTCTTGTATAACTTTTCTCACATTTTAATGAGACAGATTAGTTATTGCCATATTTATAATATGTCCTGTAATGGGATTTTTTACATTATGTTACAGGTTTTATTAACTTTTGGAGCTGGAAAATACGTCTATTTTGTTAGATACAAGGACTTATGCTCTTGTACAGTACAGTCCCACTTCTCTAGTGAAACAGCATCTCATTTAAAAGGAGCAATAAGTCTCACAGTCAATGGCTGTTTGGATCATTTTGACACGGATGTCTTTTAAATTTTACATTGGATTAACACTATGGACCTACTCTAAATGCAGATTTATTTCATGGATAGTTAAGACCGCGACCAAAGATATAACAATTGAGTGGGCTTTGCTCTAAGTGCAGGGCAGCATTAAATGTTACTCCCTCATGATTATTCTCACCAAATGTAAGTGGACAGTTTACTCACTTAAGGGGGATTGTGAATTAGGGAGCACCAGTTCTGAAGTTGAATTTAGTTGTTGAACAGGAAAAGGTTGTTCTATCAAAGATAATGTGAGGTACAGCATGACTGAAAGGTTCAAAATAACTTTGGTGAGTTGGAAACTAAAACGTTTGGCAAGGTTTTGATTCATGATTGATAATGTAATATGTTGCTATGTCTAAACAAAATGATTTTTTTAACGTAAACAGATTGAGAATAACAGTTGAGAATAACACGTTGTGACAATGTCAAAAACGACTGACTGTAGCATGACCATTAAATTATTCAAAACAGATGGTAAAAGAAAACCTTCTTACACAACACTGAAAATTCTGCAGCTATGATCATACAGCATAACATCTCATTTCTTTGACAAGCTGTAAAGTTTTAATGCAGGCCACTTTCCTTCAAGAGTGGGCGATAAACCTACAGGAGCAAAGACAACAATTTCTGATTTATATTGGCTGCTGTCAACTTCTCATTTAAATGTTCTGGTTCGGCTCGGTTGCCAGTGTGAAAATGCTGAGCATTTAGAAATGTGATTCTAACATCATGGGGAAATGTCTAATAGGGAATTAACCATCCTACTGAAACTCTGGGCCAACATGGGTTTTGCAACAACTGCAGTGTGACTCAACTTTTATGCTGGATCATAAATATACCAGACAGAAATGCAGGTGCACATCTTAGTAGCTTTTATAAACAACGATAGTCAAAACCTCAGACTGCCCTGTGTTCGTCTGTTGACAAGATCAGGATACAGTCTTTATTGTCAGCGCGAAGCACGGACGGAGGACCTAAGTGCCTCAATGACAGCAAACGACGCATCGATTTGTCCAAAAGGACGTCTCCATTTTTGCAAGCTGACCTATTTAAACGTCAAAGTCTTAATGTTGCATTATACTTTCCAGATGTGCGGTTTACTGAGGTATTTCGTGGAGTACAGCTGCGCTATCTATATCTAATTTATTACCTCCACCTCGGCCCTGCCAGGACTCGCTGATAAAAATACTCCAGCTAGCCCTGGAAAAATACAGTTGGGGTGACTGAAGAAAAGAATGCATCACTTCGGTATCTCTAGAGCCTGGTCCAGTATTAGATGAACACGATGCTCTTGTCATAAAATGATTGTGTGTTTTGGCCGGGCCATTCAAGTCCCAATATACAGTATGTGGTATGATCCCTGTTTTTTCCTCCTTTTGATTTAGATGAAGCTCGTCGGGACGGACAAATTAGAAACGTCAATAGCTTGTTTATGGTCTGAGAACATCCGCGCCATTCATTATGAAAGACAAAGCGTGTATATATATATATATATATTTTTTTTTTTACACATCCTGTTTGATTATCTTCTACGACGCTTCATTCGTGTTGGCCCATGCGAAGTTAGCTCCACGCGGGTAAATGACCTCATATTACGACTATTAGCATACACCTCGGGTAGTAGACTCACGCCACTGGTGTTAGCCACAGACTACAAGTAGTATCCACAGATAGTAGCCACACCTCCTTGACCCCAAGCGTACACAGTATTTAATAGTGCCTTTTTTAGGCGTCTTGCTTGATCAGCACATTGTACAGCAAGACTATTACATTAGCCTCAAGACTGGAGACAGATACCAGGAAACTGTTACCACACACAATTGGCAAAGTGTGTTTTCACTCTATTTAGGCTGTTGTCATGAAATTGAAACCATTGCTTTGCAGTCTTTGATGTACCACGTAATATTTAAATTTCTCCGAAATCCATATGGATTTTAGGTCTTTTCAAGACTGTTGATTTGTTCTCTTACACTGTTTTCATAAATTTACTTATTATGCAAATGAGAGGAGTCTGTCATTTGTTCCAGGATAATCAGAAAGCTCCAGGGTCGTATGTTATTGGTTTGTGGTCTAAACACATTGTTATTCCACTTCTTGTTGGTGTCACGTTCTGGCATGGTTGACCGCAGTGTCAGTGAATCCAACGCCCTCACTTCACCACAGCCCTGCCAGTGAATCCAACGCCCTCACTTCATCACAGCCCTGCCAGTGAATCCATCGCCCTCACTTCATCACACCCGTGCCAGTGAATCCAACGCCCTAACTTCATCACACCCGTGCCAGTGAATCCAACGCCCTCACTTCATCACACCCGTGCCAGGGAATCCAACGCCCTCACTTCATCACACCCGTGCCAGTGAATCCAACGCCCTCATCAGTGACACCTGTTTTCGTTGATTATTGCCCGCAGCACCTGTTTTCCCTCATCATGGACCCTATTTAAGTATTTGTTTTAACCATATGTGACATTGTCCCCGGTTTAGCTTTGTTTTTGTTTCTTTCAGTTATATTTCATTTATTCATTTGTTTCCTGCCTCTCCATCCTTTAATGTTACAGTTGGAAGTTGTTCGTGCCGCTATTTGAATGAGCTAATATGATCACCAGAATGGGAAATAGGTGGGAAAAGCAATTAATTATAGTTAATAGACACGCTTGCTACTCTACCACTGCTAATAAATAGAAATAACTGTATTATAAACACAGACAGACACACGTTTTAACAAGCAGTGTAAGTTTGATCAGAAAATGTGTTGTTTTACTTGTAATGGGAATTATAAGTCAATAGAGTGAAAAGCGGTTTGAACGAATGCAGTTTGCCGTTGACCGAAACAATGGTGCCTCTAATAATGGGATCCAAGAATGAATCTGCAGACTGTCATCAATTTCACTGTCATCCGCAACATCTGACTAAGCCATTATATAATTAGGGGGCCAGAGTGACTTGTTCCAGGAGTACATGTTATTTATAGTCCTGTTTGCTGTATCAAGCACAAAATTCATTTTCACAGGAAACAAATATGTTGCAGATGTTTTAATTTATACATTTGTACTGCTGAATATTCAATGTTTGATGAAGTATTTGTTGTCTCATTCAGTGACATTATGTTAATGCCCAGTGTCATTATGTTAATGCTACTATGGTTCCCAGTGTCATTATGTTAATGCTACTATGGTTCCCAGTGTCATTATGTTAATGCTACTATGGTTCCTAGTGTCATTATG
>JACXGJ010003749.1:0-51044 GCA_016801105.1 Esox niger | reverse complement strand
AAGAGTGACTGTGTTACATGCCACAGATGAATTCCACCCACATTTGGCGGGTGGGCTGGTGCTAATGTCAAGCCCTGATCAGCAGGAATCTTTATTTATTGTGCACTTAATGTGATGGAGCAAAATCCCCATTTTCCTGTGGCAATTTTAGACCACGGTTAGAAGAATGGATCTGGAGTCTTACTTTCGCAGATTTGATTTACAAATGAAGACAATCATTTGAGGTAAGGAAGATGTAAAATTGCTTATTACCATGTTTTTTCTTGTAGTGTCACTTGATAGATAATTTTGTTAAAAAGTACATTTTCAGCACTAATTACCAGGTTGACGTTTGCTAAGTTAGCTTGACTGAAGCTAACTTAGCAAACGGGGAGGAAGGTAGATTTGAGTTCACAGGCATTATTTTTATGTAGTAGTGAGATTACAATTAATGCAACTCTGCTTATACAGTATTTTCTAAAAGATACTGTTACCATCTGATTCTATATTTTATCTGATTTATCAGGTCTCATCACTATTGCTCTCTCTTTAAGATTACCGACTCAGTGTTTTTATTTAAGGGGATGGTCTAAATAAAAGGGTTGAGTTCTGCCTTAGGGTTGAGTTAGAATTTTACAAACTGATTGACATTGTTGAATTGGTTGAGGTGGTTTGTGGACTTGGAGGAGCTGTCAGCGTGGTTGGACAAGAGGGCTTTAATGTCCAATTGAGGTATGTCAGTGGTATATGTAGGGAATATTCCGTAATTTATGACCCTGGTGGGCGGGACTTCCTGATTTATTTGACAGGTGGGTGGGACATCTGGTCTGCTGGATGGGACTTCCGGTGTGAGTATGGACTTCCTGTATGACGTATGCATGTCCGGTGACATTGTAATTTATGATTCCATTGATGTGTCCATGTTTAATGTTTTACAATGATTGATAAAAACTCCGGACTAGTGTTATAACAGGTGGGTTATGTTAGATGTTTAACAAATGGATTCTGGAATGTTAAATTCCCAGCCAATAAATGTGGCAAAAAAAGCAGCATGATGTTTGAATTTCAACAAAAGGCCACCAGGGTCCAGCAATGCTATACTGCATTTTATGTTCCGATAAGTGTCACAACAGATGTCCTACAACCGGTGGTTGTTAACCTTTCATGTTTTATGGGAAGATTGCCTTGGTCTGTGTATTTATACCACGCAGACCCCTGTGATGGTCATTCAGTATTGCCTGAGTAAACATACCTGAACACCTCTGAAAGCTAACAGCTTAACCACTGGTCAGCAAGTCGGCAAGAGATTACAAATGGACGGCAGAAATGCAATCAACATGACAGCACCGAAGAAACTAATGCAGAATTTATCCTAGATGCATCAACTTGGACCACGGCCGGATCGGGGATACATTTTCAACCCTGAGATACCAGAGGTTGCCAATACCCAAAGGCCAAGATTTTAAGGCTGGTGTGACCGATGAAATGGTCTTTAATGCCAATTTAGGGACCACCTTTTGAAACGTTTTTTATTTGGACCGAAAACAGGTCACACATAATACGGTAGATGTACTGTCTAAAGATTGGAACTATTTCCGGAAAATGTCAGCAGGTTAGAGTGTGACTGCGACAGCGGACTGTTCGACTGACATAAGACCCTGAAGCCCCACCTTATGCTTACCCAGTGCTCAACACCGCATAAACACAGACATACCACCTGTGACTATCAAGCAGTCTGAAGAATTTACAAAACACGTCTCAAGAATACAAACAACTGAAGATTGATGTGTGACGCCATGGCTGACAACGCTGTAGACTTCTATGTTATCCCAGACCCCGACAGTTTGTTTCCACAGGCACACACCACAAGAAGCTACGATTGGCTTGACTGGTTTGGTGATCAGCTAAGAACTATTAATCTGTCATACCTGTCAAATGCTGACAAGAGTTATCACAAAATGGACAAATGCCTTTCACAACTAGTTTTAAAGATCATCATAGCAACATTGGGTATGAGTCTGGAAAACGTTGTTGCGGCTATTCTCCACAAAGCATGAATTGGATGTGAAGTGGACCACCCGAGCCACAGAAGACATTCTTGTCTCGATCCGCCTGATAATTTTTTGGGAAGCTATTATGATGACATTGGGAAGACAGTTTTAACACAGTGACTGAAACGTGTTGGTCAAGGCTTTGAATGCATCAGGGTTTCACGCACCACTGACCGATGTTTACATGACCGTTGAGAACTTTTGGAGCCAAAAATCACAAGTTGGAGCCAAACATCACACAGAGAGTGAAAACAGAGATGAATACATGGATACATTTAATGAGGACGTTGTATGCAATGCAGTAGTGTCTTGGTGTGACAAAAGCAAAGAGTCTGTTTTCTAAGGATGGGTAACTTCAGTTTTCATGTTTACATGTATCTAAAAAATTCCTATGTGGGTTTAGCGATTGAACAGTGGATGCACAAAGCTATCAAGAGCGGTATCGATGTTTGTAGACCTTTTAATAGCCCAGACCATGTCGGTATAAAATGTTTTAACAATCTGGACAAGCATATGGAAACGGTCAGGAACACATCTGATGATTGTCTGCAACTGTTGTCAAACGGTGTTGAATCATAGGCCCTAAACAAATTCATGTGTAAACTTCTAACATTTTCAAATGATGATAACAAAGACTTTAAAATTGAGCACTTGATATATTTGTTTACGTATGTAACAGATGTTTGTGTGGGGCAATTGTTGATTAATGATGCTGTGGATGTAGAATCTATTCCTAAATTGTAAACAGATTACAGATTTTCTAATCAGCAGTAATCTGAATGATTGTGTAACTTTTCAGAATTTCTTGGATGGCGTATAATTTTGAAAAATCTAATTAAAGAATGTAAAAGATGTATTGCTTCTCATAATTGCCTGAATGCTCTACGATGTCTGAACAGGTTATGAAAAGTATTTACTACGAACTGGCAAACCCTGATGCTTAGGTGGGTAAAGATGGATTGAAAAGAGCATACTTCGAAAAAATTAGTGGCAGAGATCAATATTAATATAAAACCACATGGTGTATGGGCGGGGTATGAAAATAGAATGTTTCTGAAAGGCAGAAACATTTGTTTTAGTGCAAAACTGGAACAAATATTAGGCTTAAAACCAGGTTATCGGTGGTACGCCCCATGGTATGGTCCATTGCCCATAGATTTCTGGCAGGGTTTAACAGCCTATACATCTACACAGATATAATTGATTATCAACGAGTTGGTGACAGTCATGTCCCTCTGAGAACTGTGCATATTGCAGGGAAAAAGAACAAAGTTGTCACAGTGACGTACAACAAGCCAGACTACGTACCTCTTAGTAAGAGTCAGTTTGATGAGATCTTTATCGACGTAAAATCTGATCAGAATCAGCTGGTTTCATTCATATTAGGTAAGGTTATTGCAAAATTACACTTCAGACCGGTCAAACAATCATTTAGACTATAAGATGCAGCCTCAGAGACTACGAGGATCCTCAAAGGTATGTTGAATACTACACAACACAGGCTGATAACGGTTTAACTGGGTATTATGGTTGTGCTGCAATGTATGGGGCTGGTCTACGAAATCCCGACCCCTGTCAGCAATATCAGGTCGATGTTTCGAACCCTGCAGGCGAGAATGATAGACTCACAAAAAGGGCCGCCTATTCAGTGAATAGTACAACATTTGAAATCATCGGCCCTGTTCAGGGAGATGTCCTCTATCAAGAGAAACTCATGTTAAACGGCGTTGACTTAATGGTTAGGATGGTCCGCGGTAAAGACTAGTTCTGTCTTATAGGGGCCGGGGATGTGCGATATCTTTTGAATATATTATCAGCATCAATATTTGTCAAGAAAGCAACTGTTTCACCGGCTGTAAAACTTGGACATGCTCAAGTGCTACCCTCAAACACTGCCAAGTACCAAATTTAAGAGTGTGTATGAAGACATTTAGTTTATTGGCGACGGGTCGTGTTTGAATCCAGGAAAACCTGTTTTTAGGACCTCTGCCAAAATGTATTGTCTTTGGATTGGTGGACAATGACAGTTTTACAGGAAGTTACACTAAAAATCGATTTTATTTCAAACATTATCGTTTGGATAATGGCTATGTATGTCAGCATTTTCCTAGCAAACCATTCCAACCAATTTACACAACAGGGTCAGCAGTGCGTACATTTTACCAATTGGCCTTAGCTTCAGAAAAACATCAAAAGACCAGGCCTTGGCAATTGACAGGTCTGACTTCTTACACGGCTATGCCCTTTATGCATTCAACTGCATGCCGGATGAGGAATGCGGTCAGCACCTATCCTTGATCAAGTCACAGAATGTAGGTTCAGACAACCACCGCCCCACACAATTAATGTGGTTGTTTATAAAAAATTTTACTGCATTATTGAAGTGTGAAACCGGCGACAAGTCTTGGTTGACTACTATTAAGAAAAGAGTGTGGAAATGAATACTGCAGAGTTGACCGGTGTGGTGAACCAATTTTAATCTGGTTCTAATGTGTGCTGGCATACGACCATCTACCTAGTAGACCAGTCCGAGATGTTGCATCAAGTATTGTTAATACACACCCGCACTGACTGGCTATTTACATAACAGATGATGGCATTGGAAGGTTTTGTGACAGTTTTGGAAACCCCCCAGATTTTATGTATTTTCCCAAGTCAATCAGCGCCTTTCTACAAACTTGTGTGAATGTGGAAAACAAGTACTGGACATGATTTCAACCACGCGTGGACCACATTGTGTGTTCTTTCTCTATCTAATGAGTGGTCAGAGTTATAATGATGATATGTCTTTTTATATTGATGATGTACAAGAAAATCTAAGTCTGTAGCTAAGGTGTAGTTAAGATGTATTCAAAAATAAAATCATTTGTAAAACCACATCAAGGTTTACATAGTATTTTTCATACAACAATTATTCAAGGTAAAACATACACTTTGACAATAAATCACAAATGATAAAAAAGCATACAATAAAACCATTAAAATGGAAGCCATTTTGTGGGGTCCATGGTAGGGGGTACCAAGAAAGTTTTGGTTGGTTGATAACCAATTGTTGGGGGAGTGGCTAAATCATCCATTGTGTCGCCAGATGTTTGTTTGTACAAATTAATTATTTTATGCCTTACAAGCTTGTTGGAAAAGGCATGTTGAGACATGCCATGGTCTAAACCCCCCCCCCCACCCCAACAGGCATTCTAGCGGCAGCAATTTAATTGGTTGTGTGGTGGAAACTAACTATTTTAATGCAATATATAGTTCTAACTATTTTAATGCAAGAGGGTAAGAATAAAAGAGTTACCCCAACGAGCCTTTACAGATAGCGATGCCTCCCTATCAAGAAGAAAGAAGAAGAAGAAAAAGAAGCACAAGCATAAGCCCCCTCCCTAGTGTGCTGCCCCCTTAGATGTGTATTGTTGGTCCTTTGCCTACATGTGACCCCATCCTATTGGCTGCTACTTTTCTGCCCTATGTTATTGCTAGGCTAGAGTGCTAAAAATGTATACATGTTTAAGCACATATGCTGTTGCGTTTCCTCAATTTGGTCACAGAAATAAATCTGTGGTTTCCTGTTTTTGATGCCCAAAACAGCAGTGTCCTGTTATTATTGACCAAGCAGATTTTCTAAATATTAAAGCTTATCTGGTGTCATGTATGCATTTGAGACCTAAAGTTATAGTGTTGCAGTCTTCAAGCTGTTAGTTATTTCACCATATTTCCCCCCCACGAGGTTTACTAAACCTCGCCAACTATATGAAACTCTAAAAAACACAATACGTTGGTCTCGTCGGTACAAGCTGTTAGTTATTTCACCATAGTTGCTGTCATGCTTTTAACCAGATCCAACAGATACAAACCCTTGATTATCTCTCCTTTGAAAATGAATTCACCTTGAAGTCTATTAAGTCAAATCTTTAGACTTGTACATTCTATTCAGTATATATTCAACATTCTTCCTATGCCTCGCAGCAACAGTCGCAGATTGTCTTACATCAGTGCTAGTCGTTTTGGATTCTCGCAATTGATCCATGTTGTTTAACTGTGTCTCGATGCAATAAGACTGGTTAGGAATGGAACTGCAACACTTAGTAACGGTGGTAGAAAACCTCCAGATTGGTTGATGGTTTTTCTTTTCTTTGCGACTGAAGTGTTCTTTCTAGACATGGCTTTTTGTCTTTACTTTTCGGAGCTGCGATTATGTTAAGGGTATATTTACATGCCTTAGATTAAGCACTGTTTCACAGAGTGATATGAGGTTGGTGAAAGCTGATTCTAAAATAACTTCTTGTTGACTTGCCAGTGCCTTAAATAACTAGATGAGGTAGTTGGTGTTCAAGTTAATAGTTCTACTAGACTTGCCTTTAACAAAAATGTTTTGGACAAGGTAAATAGCACTCAGGTTATGGTGTTGGGAATAGTGTGAAAACTCTCCATCTCTAAACTCATCAATAATTTAAAGGTAGTTTTTCTGAATCGGTAGCAGATTTTCATTACCCAGCAATGTTGGTAGACCTTCTAAAAATTATTTTCCCTCATTTTCAACATTTCGTCATAAGGTGGCTGCCAACATGAATAAACCCAGACGATATTCAGAATTTCTTTGGAGAAAACAACATCAGCATTATCCAACAGCATCTTCACAAAATATGTTTAACCCGTATTACTGGGGCCACTAATGACACAGCTGAATGGGTGTTGAGGTCATGGGTCAAAACTGTTATCAATCATAGAATGTGATTTAGTACCCGTAAGGCCTTGTGCCATAATCAGGGAGCAGTACACGCTTAGACACTACTTGGTTGTAAAATGTGAATGTTCTTTTATCTCTCGCAATTTTGTCTGCATTAGCAAGGACGTGATTATCCTTACCACCCTCGTCTCGTACAAAGTTATCAACCTGTCGTGTTAGCGTCTCCAAATTAACAATGGTTTTGTTGTAGCTGTTGAGTGTAATGCCTGTTGCTTTGAGACAGGTCACACATTTAACGGGTTTGTAACCATATGTCTTTGGCCCACCACTTAATAACTGTGCAATGCTGTCACCCTCTGGTAACTAATCAGTCACGTCACACAAGAATGGCCCCAGTGGGGCACCCAATCCCCATGGCGTGTGACAAAGATCACTGAATCAGTGTCTGTGTAGAGTACACGTCCATCCAACTTCTCCAAGAGAGGATATAACGAGTCTAACATAAGCAGTTTTGAACCCGAAAAAAAAAATGGTTGCCATTACGGGGTTTATTGGTGTCTGTTTTGAGTAATGCAACTTTAACATCCCAACTGTGTCTGAGATGAAAGAGAAATTACCAACCTATATTTCACCGGAAAAAAGGTAGTGGCTAAACTCCTCCAGATCTGTAATCAGCATTGTGTTCATGAGGTTAGACTGCTCACCCATCTCACTCCAAAAACTATTCATTGCCAATTTAGCCAAAGATCGCCTAGCACTGTTTACAGCAATGATTTCCTTGTCAAGTTGCACACCCTCCTTTTCATGATATTCACGGATATACTGGTCTACAGCATCATCGTCAACCACATATGGCGGGATGCCGCTAGCTTCCTGCTTGTGCCTCAGGAGTGTTCTCATGTAATCTGCAAAAAGATGATCTGATGTCCTGGTGAAATTCCAGACTTTTTTCACAATGTGATAACCTTTCAACAGCCGTAACCAGCTCAATAGAAACCCAGGTACCAGTTAAAGATCTTTCTGAATCATTGTTAGCAAAGTACTGTATCAAGATGTAACCATCAAAACCTTTTAGAGTTGAGTGCTTTAAATGTGTAGTCATTATATTTCGGTTGCCTAAACTTTTGGGAAAAAGCAGCGACACAATAATCTCCGGTGGAACACCGTGTCTCGTTATCAAAGCTTATTGTGCACACAACATTTGCAGTGTGTTCACAGTATTGGCAATTCTCTCAAAATCTTAAAATATGTAGTGCTCTCTGGGGTCCTCAGGTTTAGAGGGTTTTATGAAACACTGATGATTCGTTTCAACAGACAGATCCACGTTACAATTCGGACACATGTTTGCCGTGCACTTGTGCCCTTTACAGTTGGTAATACTAACGTTGTAATGACGGCTACAATCGACACAGTATTTCTTCAGATCACACCTGCTATCCAGACGACCCATACCATTGTGATGCTTCAAGCCTTTCTGCTGTCTATGACAAAAGCCAGAATAACATATCCGCTTACAGTCCAGGCACTGCTTTATGTTACAGGGTTGTTTATGAGAATCTTCATGAAGACAGACACTACAGCTATGTTTACAGCCATGATCACCACAGGTGTTAAAACCTGTATAACACCACTCACAAACATATGACACACCCAGAAAACCATTCAGATTCACGATGCTATAGAAATGGTTATCGTGTAAGTACATAAAGACGGTTCTATGGTGGGTTTCCTCGCTGTTTAGAAACTTGGCAAAGAGACCATCCTGTGTATGATAAAAGACAACAATTTTAAACCCTGTCATTTCTTCAAACCAAACAATATTCGTGAATGCCACACAATCAACTATACCTAAACCAGCCCCTGTGTGTGGCTCATAACCACTAACCAGGGCCTCAGCATGTGTACTGTGGGTTCAGCATACCCATCAAACAAACAGAAAAACGTGCAGAATAATTTTTCACATACACGTATAAAACCACATATGCCTTCTTTCTTTTTTATTGATAATCTGCTCTATCAACAGTGTTTGAGCTTTACGTCACGGGGCACCACCCTGATAGTTGTTGACAATTTGTACCACCAGCTCTAGTGATTCATCAATCATAATCTCAGCTTTACTCTTCATGACACTTTCATGCATATTACCAAACGTGCGTTCATTATATTCATCTGCTATCATGGTCACATGTACAGGGGATATCAGAGATTCACCAAGCAACTCAGTCTGCAGACAATCACCAAGCTTGTGTACAAAGTCTGAAGCTCTAACAATCATTGTATTCAAGCCGGCCATAATGATTGCATAGAATGTGCCAAAATCCCCAATTTCACCAGGATTTTGGAAATGTATCAACTGCCGTAATTCAAAGTTGTCAAACACATTACGTTGTATAACTCTAACATCACCATTGTTACAATGACTATGTATCAGAGAGCTCAGAGGAGAGTCAACTAGATCATGTGTAAAATTGGGGCTTCTAAGCTCTATTAGCAAACCTTGCATCTGAGGAATATTGTCTGTATCGCTGTATACCAAAGTAATGGCCAGTTCATTTGTATTTTGAGGTGTGATCTATTGATTATGTGTAGATGTTGTTGGTTGTTCTGTGTCGGTTTTGTTGTTAGCACTATCTTTTGCCATTTATAGTTTAACGTTTAAATAATGATCCACTTACAGGTTAAAATATTATTCTAGCTCAAACATACATTGACATACATCACAGTTTTAATGAGTTGACGGTAAATATGTATTACCTTGAGCTTTTAAGCATGAAAGAAAACAATGAAACAAAAATCCCCTGATGCTGTGCAGCCACAAGGCGGGGTGTCCGTAACTGAAGTCATTATGGTGATGTACTCTGTAGCCTCACCTGGGGTCCTCAATCTGTTGATTGGTAAATAGAGTACAAAGGTTCAGTTGTATGCATATTGTCATAATGTTGATTTTTTTTTTGTACAAGACTGAACATTTCTGTAAATAATTTTACATAAAAAATGTATCTGTTCAGTATTTGTAAGATCACAACTGCCCAGTCCAACTGGCTGGTCACTTGGTCTGAAATAAATACAGAGGGTTAAAAGAAGACCAAACGTATACAGGCATTTAAAGCTGATTACTAATAATGTTAAAAGTCTGCATACCAAAGTTAAAAGGTATAAAAATGTGTTTTCCAAACACTACAGGGTTTAAGTACATTCAAACTAAACCAGAGATATACAGTGGGAAGAACAAGTATTTGATACACTGCTGATTTTGCAGGTTTTCCTACTTACAAAGCATGTAGAGGTCAGTAATTTTTATCATAGGTACACTTCAACTGTCAGATACGGAATCCTAAACAAAAATCCAGAAAATCACATTGTATGATATTAAAATAATTAATTAGCATTTTATTGCACGACATAAGTATTTGATACATCAGAAAAGCAGAACTTATTATTTGATACAGAAACCTTTGTTTGCAATTACAGAGATCATACGTGTCCTGTAGTTCTTGATCAGGTTTGCACACACTGCGGCAGGGATTTTGGCCCACTCCTACATACAGACCTTCTCCAGATCCTTCAAAATTCAGGGCTGTCGTTGGGCAATACGGACTTTCAGCTCGCTCCAAAGATTTTCTATTGGGTTCAGGTCGGAAGATTGGCTAGGCCACAGGACCTTGAGATGCTTCTTACAAAGCCACACCTTAGTTGCCCTGGCTGTGTGTTTCGGGTCGTTGTCATGCTGGAAGACCCAGCCACGACCCATCTTCAATGCTCTTAGGGAGGGAAGGAGGTTGTTGGCCGAAATCACAAGATACATTGCCCCATCCATCCTCCCCTCAATACGATGCAGTCGTCCTGTCCCCTTTGCAGAAAAGCATTCCCAAAGAATGATGTTTCCACCTCCATGCGTCACGGTTGGGATGGTGTTCTTGGGGTTGTACTCATCCTTCTTCAAAGACGGTGAGTGGAGTTAAGACCGAAAAGCTCTATTTCTGTCTCATCAGACCACATGACCTTCTCCCATTGCTCCTCTGGATCATCCAGATGGTAATTGGCAAACTTCAGATGGGCCTGGACATGCGCTGGTTTGAGCAGGGGGATCTTGCGTGCGCTGCAGGATTTTAATCCATGACGACGTAGTGTGTTACTAATGGTTTTCTTTGAGACTGTGGTCCCAGCTCTCTTCAGGTCATTGACTGGGTCCTGCCGTGTAGTTCTGGGCTGATCCCTCACCTTCCTCATGATCATTGATGCCCCACGAGGTGAGATCTTGCATGGAGCCCCAGGCCAAGGGAGATTGACCGTCATCTTGAACTTCTTCCATTTTCTAATAATTGCACCAACAGTTGTTGCCTTTTCACCAAGCTACTTCCCTATTGTCCTGTAGCCCACCCCAGCCTTGTGAAGGTCTACAATATTATCCCTGATGTCCTTACACAGCTCTCTGGTCTTGGCCATTGTGGAGAGGTTGGAGTCTGATTGAGTGTGTGGACAGGTGTCTTTTATACAGGTAACGAGTTCAAACAGTTGCAGTTAATACAGGTAATGAGTGGAGAACTGGAGGGCTTTTTAAAGAAAGACTAACAGGTCTGTGAGAGCCGGAATTCTTACTTGTTGGTAGGTGATCAAATACTTATGTCATGCAATAAAATGCAAATTAATTATTTAAAAATGTATTTCTGTATATGATAAAAATTACAGACCTCTAAATGCTTTGTAAGTAGGAAAACCTGCAAAATCATCAGTCTCCCCACTGTAAAACAGACAATATGAAAGACAGATAAGAGGTTATATTGCACCAATATTTAATTATTTAATACATTCTTACAAAATTCAAATATGTCTTTTGTTAGCGTTTATAACTACAGCACATTTCAAGGACTGGCCGCCGCCACCTCCTGTCCTGGCTGCTCCACCGCCTGAGCCCGCGGCGCCCTCTCCTGTCCAGGCCGCTCCGCCTCCACTGCCCATTCCGCCAGTCCCACCTCCCCTGCCTGTGTCCACCGTGTTCTAGTTTTTATCACACCCTCCTACCCTCCCCTGAGGTGGTGTTCCTGCCCCGTCTAGAATTCGGGGCTTTGGGGGAGGTACTGTGACGGTGAGGTGGCAGACAGCTCCGCCATCTCTCGCTCTTCCGGTTTTCCCAACAATCATTAACTCATTGGTCTTCAATAATCACTCACACCAGGTCCCAATTAAGCCCCTTGTATGTGTTTAATTGTTTCTCCTCTGCTCCCCTCAGTCGTCAGTCATTGTTCCATGTTACAGTGTGTCTCGATGTCAGTGGTGAGTTTTCGTTTACCTGTTTACATTTTATCCGTTATTATGAAGTGCTCTGTTTTCTGTTTGAATAAAAGAGCATCATCGACTGCTACCCTCTGCCTGTGCCTGGTTCTTTCGCTCCACTACACCCGACTGTGACACTTAAATTAACTTATTCACCAGATTAGCTATCCTCACTTCAAATAAGAAAACATTTATACATTTTCCGTGTGCTAATTAGCATTACTAACTACTGGGCTGTATCTTTTTAACCGTTTGAGCTACAGACATGAAACCACTTTGTTTTACACCTTTTGGCTATCCTCAATTTATATGATGAAACGTTTATTGATTATACGTATGCAAATTAGTGTTAATAGCATTAATTAACTATTATGCTGTATCTTTTGAACCGTTCATGACACTGACACAAAACCAAACGTTTAGGGAATTTGGATGAGAGCTAGTTGTGCTAGTAGCTCATGTTAGATAGCTGCTGCTTTCATGCCTGTTAGTTGCATAACACAACTCTCCTACTTCTTGCCTTTTATCAGCCTTTGTTCATTTCTTACTTTTTTAATTTTCTTTTAATCTTTTACCTTTTTCTGATTAATACTTGCCTCATTTCTGGGTGTGTTTCAGCTGCTTTTAAACATGCTGTAGTACAGCCTATTATTAAGAAAATAAACCTGGATGCTAATGTTCTCATATTTTAGGCCCATCTCTAACCTACCTTTTCTTTCTAAAGTACTAGAGAGAGAATTTTTTTTTAGCCAATTGACAATGTTTTTAGAAAATGATGATATCCAGGAAAAGTTTCAGTCTGACTTCAAGCCACGTTATAGTACTGAAACGGCACTCTTAAGTTTTTAATGATCTCCTTGAAACTGTCGACACAATTCTGGTGCTTCTGGACCTGTCTGCAGCCTTTGACACGGTGGATCATAGGATTCTCTGAAAACGCTTTGAACAGTCCATTGGCATCAAAGAATCTGTCCTGAAATAGACTGAGTCATATCTGACTGAGTTTTTCGCTCCACCAAGCCGAATTTCATCAACCACGGCACCTCTCCCTCATGGGTTCCCCCAAGGCTCAATTTTAGGCCCCATCCTTTTTTAACTATATATGTTACACTTGGGGTCCATTTTCAAGAAACACAATATCTCCTTTCATTGCTTTACCAACGATGTACAAATTTACATGCCGATTAAAAACAACATCTAATGACTTTGTGCAGCCTATCTTAGACAGCTTAAAGGACATCAAAATCTGGTTGGTGCTAAATTTTCTTACTTTAAATGAAAGTAAGACAGAGATTATTATGTCTGCACGAGGTAACTTGCTGGGTGATCCTCTTGTTACCTTAGGCCCTTTAGCCTCTTATAGTAGACAATTTAAGTTTTTTATCTTTGATAACTCCTTCAAACTTAATAAGCAAATTAGTCTTGTATTGAAAATAGCTTCTTTTAGCTGGTTTTTGGCAAAGTTAAAGGTTTATCTTCCTCCAAGGGATTTTGAGGAAGTTGTCCATGCATTTATTATGTCTCGGCTGAATTACTGCAATTGCTTGTACCTGGGGGTAGATCAGAAAACCCTAAATCTTCTCCAGTTAGTACGAAATGCTGCCACTTGACTTTTAACCGGTATAAGAAAATGGTAGCACATAACACCAATTTGGCCTCCCTCCATTGTCTTTCTGTGCGTATCAGGATTGATTTTAAGATTTTAAAGGTTTTTGGACCCTTTATGTCTATCTGAACTTTTACATCGTCCTTCTCCAGCCCGAGCACGAGGTCAGCAAACCAGTCACTTCTAGTTGTCCCAAAAGCCAGGCTAAAAACTGGAGGGGATCGAGCTTTCACAATGGGTGGTCCCATCATCTGGGATAGGCTACCACTGCATATTCGAAATGCCCAGAATATACACATATTGAGTCGATGGTAAAGATACACGTTTTTACTCTGGTTTTTAATCCTAGCTGAATTGGCATTAAATGTCCATGCTGCTGGTAAAGATACACGTTTTACTCTGGTTTTTAATCCTAGCTGAATTGGCATTAAATGTCCATGCTGCTATTTTGTCAGTGTCTAATGTGTATCTATTTAATTATTATTATTATTTTACTGTACATTTCATATTTTTTTGTATACTTTGATGTTTTGTCCTGTACAGCACTTAGGTCAACGACAGCTGTTTTTAATGTGCTTTATAACTTAAGTTTACATTGACATGATGGAGGAGCTAACACAGCTGTTGGAGGAATGGAACAACTGCTTGGAAGATTTAGTCACTCGAGCGCTCCTCCGGTCAGACTATCGGTTCTGTCTCAACAAATGCTAACGCTAACATAGCACAACAGGCTAACTCAAGGCTAGAGAGCTCAAAAGATTTCAGAATGCTTGACAGAACACGGTCAAAACTGGTGAACAGATCAGAGCAATTTCAGAGTGAGCAACTGAATTAACCGTTAACGCATCTTGAAATATGTGAAAGTGACAAATTCCTAGACTCTGTGGCAGCTACTCTAGGGGTCGAGCTACCAAACGCTAACAGACAGACACAGATTGGTATACAAGGAAATACTTCAAATCTAGAGCACTCTGTCACAGACCTGGCTGACACGCTCCCCTGGACGTGTACTAATGCCACTAGATTAACCACAGAGGCTTTCAAACCAATATTCGCCAATGACACATTTTCATTGATTAAAGGCATCAACTCCAGTGGGGACTTGGTCTGACGTTGTACGCCGCAGAGTCAAATCCAACAAGAAATCAAATAGAGCAGCAACCCTCAATCCATCAAATGGACTCACACTGCAAAACAGGTACGATCCACTGACTCAGAATGAAATGTGTGTAAATTGACCTAGGGAAGCTATCCACAACACTGGCATTGGGACTTACCAAAATCCAAAATTGCCCTAAAACCACTGATAGGACGGGGAGAAACTTTGCGAGCTCCACATTTGATAAACCAAATACTACCTTGATTGGGGATGATATAACTAAGCTTATCAAAGTAACAAAGACTGAAAATCTAACCATGGCTGACAGGAAAACTGGCTCTGAGATCCTGAAAAAGGATTTGTCTATGCTACTGGAGAAAATAAACAACTTTCAACAAAATATTCATCTCAGGCCCCATTCTAACCTTGGTGAAAGGAATTGAATATTTTAGTAGACTCCTTGGGCTGAATATGTGACTGACATTGGCATGCATCAACCACAGGATTAAGTTTATTGACAATTTCAATGTGTTGTGGAAAGATCGCTTTAGACATGATGAGCTTCATCCAAACATCATGGGATGCCAGCTGCGTGGTGCCAACATACGTCACGCTCTTGGAATGCCATTTCTAAACAAGGTAAGCATGAAGGTCAGTACTCATAGGCAGAGTATCCACCCCCCTCCTGACCCTCTAACTAAAATCCCCCAATGCTCCAGAAGTGGTCCTTCTCCCAAACAGGGGCACAACAACTCCCATTCCCCCTCTAACTCACCTACCTCACCCTCTCCACCTAAACCACACTCCCCCACTCACCCCCCCTCCATCACACTCACCGATCAGGGAGGTAGTATAAAACAATTGCTTAGACAAATACCATCAACAACGTTGTCCATTATTTCCACAGAGCAAAGAATATACTTGGTGATGTGCTTTGGGTTCCTGCTATTGTGAAAATAGCAATCCCAACGGTTTTGAGTACAAACTAGGACCCTGTATCACAATTCCTGTGTTCATTAGAAATAAAAGGAATTGACTGCATGCAAATTATAAGGTAAATCTGTCTAATATGTTAACTGTAACACGTCAACCTACTAGTCCAGGAACGCCTATTATCTCTAATAAGCTGGCTTTACTTAATATCAGAGCTCTCGCCAACAAATCATTCTTGGTAAATGACAATAATATCCTATGCACTATATTTTATGTTGATCACCGAAACGTGGTTAACAGAAGATTGCAGTGTTACGGTTGTTAATGAGACGGTTCTTTTCTTGTTTTCCAAAAGGATCGAAATGGACTGTTTTGAGTGAGGAACAGTAGGGTTCAAATTAAAGACCACTGCAAATTGAACGCTTCTGTACCTCACTCAAAACATTCCTTTTTAAATTTTTGGGAAAGAAAAGAAAAAGGAGCAGTGGTCTCTTATTTTGTTACAGAGCTGTACATTCCAGTGCAAACAAAATACTTTTGTTAATTTAATTTATTTTGAATACCTCTGTTTTACATTGACGTGTACCCCCAGTATTTCTTTTTTAAACATTTACAGACCTCCACATGGGCAACTCCTAGCAGGAGGCATGGACAGGACGTGTGTCCTATCTATGCACCTGTGCTCAAGAGTTAGTTAGTACATCTGTGTTGTGTTAAGTTTCTCAAGCCTACTTTCTCTCAAAAGGTACATTAATGAGAGTACCAATGCTCAGTTTATGGAAGCCATAGCTATTTCTCCAACAATAAGTGCTGAGTCAGTTGATGTTCTCCTGGATCATTGGATCACCACATCTTAAAGCTTTGACACAAATCCAGAGAAACACACTGTAGGATTTTTTATGAATTTATTGGTAAATTATGGTAGAAAATAAGTATTTGGTCAATAACAAAAATTCATCTCAATACTTTGTTATATACCCTTTGTTGGCAATTACAGAGGTCAAATGTTTTCTGTAGGTCTTCACAAGGTTTTCACACACTGTTGCTGGTATTTTGGCCCATTCCTCCATGCAGATCTCCTTTAGAGCAGTGATGTTTTGGGGCTGTCACTGGGCAACACAGACTTTAAACTCCCTCCATAGATTTTCTATGGGGTTGAGCTCTCAGTCCTTAATTGTTTTAGATCATTTCTAGAGTGCCAGAGTTCCTTTGTCACCATTGGTAGTCATGAATCAGATAGGGTGGCTATGACATGCGGATTTCCCCAGGGATCAGATCTCGGACTGCTTCTGTTCAATCTCTATATGCTACACCTGGGCCAAATTCTACAGAACAACAACATTAACTACCATAGTTATATGCCGATGATACTCAAATATAAATGGCTCAATAGACTCACTGTATCACTATATAGAGCACATAAATACCTGGATGAACCAAAATTGTTTACCATTAAATCTAGATAAAACAGAGATTATTGAAAAGAGCTGGATTCTTGTGCCCTGAAAGCCAAGAACCAAGTGCGTAATCTTGGTGTTCTGATAGACGCAGACCTCACTGGCTTCCAGTCAGTTACAGAATAGATTATAAATTGGTGCTTTTAGTTTATAAATTACTGAATGGTTTAGGCCCTGAATACATTTCTGATATGTTTGAAGAATATAAACCGAGTACGGCTCTTAGATACATGAACACAGGTCAGCTAGTCGAGACCAGAGGCCAAACTAAACATGACCAAGCCGCATTAGCAGTTATGCTGCACACAACTGGAATTAACTACCAGAAGGTTTTAGACATGTTTCAAACATCTAGCCTTACAGCTTTTATTGGTTCCTATGTAATGCAAGTTTTGATGCTATCAGAGGAATAACCTCTTTTCACACACATATGAATGAACGCTTAACTCCACTGGAGGGAATGGTTTTCTGACCTTTTGATAGGAGGTTTTCAGACCTTTTGATTAGAGGTTTTCTGACCTTTTGACATGAGGTTTTAATAAAACCTGTAAATACATGTGCCTATGACTGAGCGGTAAAATGTAACCACACTGATTAGCCTTACAGCTTGTACAGCTTCATATTAACTAAAATTATTTTTTACTGTATTTATTTTTTCTTATTGTATGTTTCTATTCTATTGTATTTTTATGATTTTTTTCATTTTCTTTGTAAAGCACATTGAATTGCTTGTATGTATGAATTGTGCTATATGAATACATTTGCTTGCTTAACACTTATGAACTTGTCATGTATGCTAATTTTTGTTTATTACCCTCACCAACAATAGCTCTTAAACCTTTAAAATACAGACTCCAAGCTTTTCAATAGGTTAACAATATTTTGAACTATAACCACTTTTTAAACAGCTATTAGATTAGATAAGATTCTACGTTACTGTCATTGAACAGTACAAGCACAGCACAACAAAATGCAGTTTGCATCTGACCAGAAGTGCAAATAATGGGCTGAAAAATTAGATGTATATACATGTGGAATGTATGGATGTATAATTAATGAAATTGCAATTCTAAATGTGATATGGAAAATGTACAAATCTACAGGAAATGTACAAGTATAAAGCATAATATATGTACAAGTTGGACAAATATTTCTGCGGGTACAAGTGGCAGTTCTTAATGGCATTCTGAATTTGCCGTCAAGGCAAATTGAAGGAGTTGGGTAGCTAGCAAGCACACCACATTTACTTCAGATGCTAGTTTAGTTATTGTTTGTTTGTCAACATCTTACTTTTGCTTAATTACTTACTTCTATTCACTTTGCTATTTGGGGATTAACGCAGACGCCACTTTTCCGTTTGTTTTTGTCGGTCCGCGAAAGCATAGCCGGACTAGAAGAGCGAATGTCACTGACTGACTGACTCTTGTTAAAAAGCGTAGTGGTTAAATACGCGGACAATACAACAGCAAGTCCGGTGTTTGACTCCTGTCTCGTCTTTTCACGTGACTTAAAAATAAGTTCTCGTCACCTATCTTGATAGATACTTTATCAATATAATTCACAAATGGCCAGTTAGCTGTTAAAACGGCCAGTGGGAAAATAGTATTTGTTTCAGATTGACAAAAACTTAGCTGGCTACAACCTTCATTAGCTATGTTATAGGAAGTCTAAAATTAATCTGTTTACAGTTATATTGCAACGATTTCTGGTGGATATTTGAATTTTCTTAGGATTTGTTAAGAATAGACAAACGACACTTTCCGATTCTCTCGTCTTTTCATTTGACAAAACATTCCGTTGTCGTAACCTATATCGTCACCTATATTGATAGTTACAGTACAGTAGGTATTGCATCCATGTCATTCACAAATAAGGCTAATAAGCTGTTGAAACGGCCAGTGGCAAAACCCATACAGTTCATTGACGCTATTTGTGGTTGACGTAAACTCAATAAGAAACGTTACTCAGATTAACACAATGGTTAATGGTGTCTAACGAAATATTCAAATTGGCGTTATGTTAAGGCGTGACAAAATGTTGTATATCTCTGTGGCATTTTACTTGATAAAGTAGCAAAGTCATTGTTAAAAGAAAAAAGGAAGATGTATTTTTCTAGTCGAAACCAAATAAACTCAGTTTTGCAGTCTGTCTCTGTCAGTTGTGAAGACCTAGAGTGGATACAAAAAGGTTTTTGTGGTGTAAAAGAATGAGACAAAGGTAAAACATGTAAGAAATTTTCCACTTTTAATGTGGCCTATAATGTGAATAATTTGATTGAAAAACAAACTGAAATCTTCGAGGGGAGACTATGACAAATAACATTACAATAACCTGGTTGCACAAGTGTGCACAGCCTATTATAACTGGGGATGTGGCTGTGTTCAGAATTAACCAATCACATTCAAACTCATGTTGCATAGAAGTAATTACACACCTGCCATCATTCAAATTGACTTTGACTAATCGCAAATTAAGTTTTCCAGAAATGTTCTTAGTTGCATCTCAGAGCAAGAGTCATGGTCTGCAGAGAGCTTTCAAAGTATCAGAAGGATCTCATTGTTGAAAGCTATCAGTCAGGAGAAAGGTACAAAATAAATTCCAAAGTATTAAATATACCATGGAACACAGTGAAGACAGTCATCAAGTGAATAAAATATGGCACAACAGAGACATAACCAAGAATTGGACATCCCTCCAAAACTGATGAAAATATGAGAAGAAAACTAATCAGGGAGGCTTCCAAGAGGCCTACAGCAACATTAAAGGAGCTACAGGAATTTTTGGCAAGTACTGACTGTGTGCCAATTATGACAACAATCTCCCGTATTCTTCATTTGACTGGGCTATGGGGTAGGATGGCAAGACGGAAGCCTTATCTTGCAAAGAAAAACATCCAAGCCTGGCTGCAGTTTGCAAAAACAAACATCAAGTCTCCCAAAAGCTTGTGGGAAAATGTGTTATGGTCTGATGAAACCAAGGTTAAACCTTTGGCTTATTTTTGCAACTCTCATTTTTGTTTATTTTTGAACGCTCTAGACCCCTCAGGTCATCAGGGTCTGATCTGCTAACTGTTATGAAAGTTAGGAAAAAGGCTGGTGAGACAGCGTTTAGTCATTATGCTGCGAAAAGTTAGAATAAAATGACAGAAAATCTTAGTTTTCTGCTTTTCTTCTCTTAATAAACTTCAGCCATCTAAAATGTGTGCTTTGTCATTTATACTACATTTATTTCAATGATTTTTTTTGCTAATGTAACCCAGTTACATTTCAGCTTCAGATGAATGACTGTTGACCAGATATTGTCCTTCAGAGTTTTCAGATAGAGGGCAGAAGAATAACATATTGAAGTAAAACATTGTTTCTTGTTGCTGTGTTTGCTTTGTGCCAAACATACCAGGACCAATATCTTCCAAAAAAGTTTCACTATTGACTTATCTGTCCACAGATCACTAGCCCAAACAACTTAGAGGTCATGAATGTTCTCTTTTTTGCAAATATGAGAAAAGCACTAATATTTGGTCATAGTAATCAGTGGTTTTTCCTTGCAATTCTCCCATGAAGTCGGTTTTTGACCAGTCTCTTTCTTATTAGCAAGTCGTGATCACTGACCATCACTGAGACTTGAGAGGCCTACAGTTCTTTAGATGTTCCCCTATGTGTTTGTCACTTGCTGGGTGAGATGGTGCTGCGTTTTTGGAAGAAGATTTACCACTGTTCTAGGTTTTCTCCATTGGGATATGATGGCTCACAATGTGGTTTGCTCAACCAAGCATCACAGGAATTACATAGATATGTGACTTATGGAGAGCACAATTACATTCAATATCAGCATATCCCAGTGCTATTGGTTGTCAATGACTTGCTAATACGTTCAGTGTCAGCATATGAGAAGTGCAGCTTATCCAAGAAGTACCGCCAAGGACAATTATGAACATATTAGAAGTTAAATAGTGTGGCTGTTAGCTAGGGCATTGTGATTGGGAATGGTGGGCAGACGTTTCCAAAACCAATTTTCAGTCTGTTGATTGCGAGTTTTATTCCAGTGAGAGGTCCGACATTTTTGTTGTTGCGGTAATGTGTTGTTTAGATAGACATTTTCTGCCTTTGTAACCTTACCTTCATCCTAACCATAACCTCAGTATGTGATGGCAACCTTAACTGTAACCCTAAGATAACCTCTGCCGATGACTGAAAAAGTGAACTCATCCAGGTCTCCTTCATTTGTCTTGTCTCCAATTGTCCCTCACACCAGGTCCCAATTAGGTCATTAGTATGTGTTTAAATGTTTCTCCTCTGCTCCACTCATTTGTCAGTCATTGTTCCATGTTACGGTGTGTCCTGATGTTCGTGGTGAGTTTTGTTTTGTTTCCTTTACCTTAGTATTATTGACAAGTGCTTGATGTCTTCTGTTCTTTGTGTTAAATAAAGATATCCCCAACTGCCACACTTGTCTACGCCTGGTCGGTTTGCTCCACAACATCACGACCATGACAACAACTCTTTGTTCTCTTCCAGAATTATGTAGGTTAACTTTTTTCTTTAAAAAAAGGTTATATAAACCAGAATATTATGTTTACTCGGGTTTTCTGTGTTTTTGATATTGCATTTTGTATGAAGATCTGAAACCATTCAGTGTGAAATATATGCAATAATAGAGGAAATCATGATGGGTGCAAATACTTTTTCACACCATTTACAAATACTTTTGTCCAAGCACTTGGCACACCCATAGTAAACAACATTGTGGCTGCATTTCAATTTGTATACTTAAAGTACACGTGTGCCCCTGTGATGGTGTACAGAGAGGGAACAAATTATTTGATCCCCTGTTGATTTTGTATGTTTGCCCACTGCCAAAAAATGATCAATCTACAATTTTAATGGTAGTTTTATTTGAACAGTAAAAGACAGAATAACAACAACAAAATCCAGAAAAATGCATGTCCAAATGTTAGAAATTGATTTGCATTGCAATAAGTAAAATATGTTTACTCCCTTAAAGGGAGTGCTCCTAATCTCTGCTTGTTACTTGTATAAAAGACACCTGTCCACAGAAGCAATCAATCAGATTCCAAACTCTCCACAATGGCCAAGACCAAAGAGCTGTCCAAGGATGTCAGGGACAAGATTGTAGACCTACACAAGGCTGGAATGGGCTATAAGACCATCACCAAGCACCTTGGTGAGGTGACAACTGTTGGTGTGATTATTCACAAATGGAAGAAACACAAAAGAACTTTCAGTCTCCCTCGGTCTGGGGCTCCATGCAAGATATCACCTCGTGGAGTTCCAATGAAGAAGAGAACGGTGAGTAATCAGCACAGAGATACACAGGGTGATCTTGTCAATGATCTCAAGGCAGCTGGGACCATAGTCACCAAAAAAACAATTGGTAACACTACACCGTGAAGGACTTAAAATCTGCAGCGCCCGCAAGTTCCCCCTGCACAAGAAAGCACATACAGGCCCGTCTGATGTTTGCAGGGGATCAAATACTATTTCCCTCACTGTATATAGTTAGAACGTATGTCCGTTTTGGGAAATATTACCGAAATAAAATTACGTCTTGAAATTATACCACTGTTACACATTAAAATCCCATGAAGTTTGACATTTTTGCTAGACAGCTAAAGATGCACATAAGACTAAAAGCGTGCACAGTTTCAAACTACGGAAATGCTCTGAACATAGTAGATCATTCAGGCACTTTTGGCTAACAAATTCCAATTTAGCATGGTATAGGAAATACTTTTCTTTATCTGACATATTATATAGTATGGGAAGTACACAAGGGCCTTTGTGTCAGGTTGTGACTACAGGGAAGCCTCTAGGCATCTTCATGGTTGTTTGAGGTTGCTAGTCAGGGCCTGACAGCAAAGGCATCTCTGCGTTCGGTTTTTGGTTGTCCCCAATTAGAGGCAGCTGCCCTGCGTTGCCTGTAAATTGGGAACTAATGTAGTTTTTTTTCCCCCACCGCTGGTTGGATTATTATTTATGCTGTGTGCGTTCAGTTCCCAGTTTAACTCATCTTGTTAATGCTTTAAAAAACAGATACATGTTTCCTTACTAGAGGTCTACATCTCTTGCCCTGCCTCACAACAATGACACTGTCAGTTGTGTTGATAGGCCTACCAGCTTAGAGTTTTGTTTTACAGCATGGCAACAGTTTCTTCTTCATAGTGTGAATCACATTTAATTTAAATTTGTTCATGTTATTTAGATTCTGTAAAACTATCATAGCATAATGACTCTCTAAAGTATGGTAGTAGTGCTGTGGATATCATCATTTCCCAGAAGAGGTATTTAGATCCATATAATTTATCTCAGCTGCCATCAAACGGATCACAGTTATTTGTCAGCTCAGCTGCAATCACACAACCCAATCACCTTAAGAATATTGTTTCGGGTAGGATTGAAATGAAAGTATGACAGCCTCTCTGTCAGAGAGCTGATGGCGTAGAAATATTTAAAGTACTGTAAGTTCATTGATTAATGTTAATATATCCACTTCCAAACTATCAGCAGCTATGAGTGTAGTATATCTGTCAGAACAGACATTTACATTTAAGTTCAAGTCATTATCCAGGGCTGGATATATTCATACAGTCTGACCCAGCAACTGCTGATTTACCAGAACTCAATTTATTTCCCATCAGCAATGTTTCACCTGGATAAAAATATTCCCCATTCTAAAGTATATTTAAAATATAAATGATCTAACTTTGTTACAGGACTTTGTTCTACTTTACTATCTTTTCAGCATGCAATTTCCGCATCTTAGAAATACAGGGGGAATTGGCTTCATATGCGATTCTAACACTTAGATATTGAATTTGACCTGATAAGTACGATTTTGACATTTCTATAAAATGTTCCGTCATCAATCATGAGATTTCAGCAGTCCTGAGATAGTATCAAACTACCAGGCTGAAATTCCAGACATTTTTCTTCTCTACTTAAGACCTGGTTAATTAAAATCTAGCCTGTTAGAAGCAAAACATTTCAGTCCTCCAACCCCAGAAGAATAACATCAATCCTAAATGCCACATCAGAATACAGACACCTTCTAAAGAGTTTGGACACACCGCCCTTTCCGTCCACAATGAATATTTATGAATTTAGACTAGCAGCATGGAACCGAATGTATCTCATTCCATTCTGGATGATTGGCAGTTGGCAAGATTCAGAGGAATTTGAGGTGACGAAGAGAATGAGCATCAGAATTCGAAGTAAGATCATTCTGGAGTGTCTGTCCCCCAAGACATGGTTTTAGAATTTAACAACCGACCTTGTTGTCCCTCACTACTCTTCACCACTATCTCTTTTTCTTTCACTCTCCTCATATCTCTAATAATAATAAATCTGACACCTAATGCATTTACTCTAGGTACCTGCTTTTAGATCCCAACCAATCCAGCCTACAACTAATAGAACCAAAACAAACACACACTATGAATTCTCTATCAGGTTTTTGGTTCTACAACTTGTCTATTCAGGTCTTCTTTCTATAGTAAAGTGTAGGAGAATATTGAGAAATAAGCTCAATTTAACATAAAAATATATAGTGTAACCATTGAAATATCAAAAATAAACAAAAGTGCAATTTAGTAGTGTGCGAAATAGTACACCCCCAGCTTCAATAGCTGGTGTTGCTCCCCTTTGACGGAAATATCTTTATGTCGACATTTATTGTAACTGTCAGTTGGGACACTGTGTAAAATGTAAATAAAAACGGAATGCAATGATGATACATTTTTTTATTAAATTATTTGCACGTCATATTTTATTCAAAATCGTACAAATGTTGAACATTTTCAAATACATGTCCATTTTGAATTTCATGCAAGCAACATGTTTCAAAAAACGTTGGAACAGGGGCAGCATATGTTACTCCAAAATCTGAATATATCATTCAGCAATAATTGTGCTTTCGCAGTTGTACAAGTCACCCATGCCATGTGCACTAATGCACCCCATACCATCACAGATGCTGGCTTTTGAACAGTGTTCTGATAAAAAGCTTTACGGACACTCTCCTCTTTTGTCCAGAGGATGTGGTGCCCATGACTCCCAAGAGGAATTTTACATTTTGATTTGTCAGACCGCAGGACAGTTTTCACAGTCAATCTTTAATGAGCTTGGGGCCTCCTTTTATTTTCTTTCCAACGTGTTTTTTAAAGCCTGTAGAAGACAAGAATGAAAGTGCTTTGTTTTCCAATCCAAAATGGACATTTCTCTTCTGCATTAAGTTATAAACACATACATCATCTTTGTAGGGAGTTCAGTATGTAGGGTCTATATATTTTTTTTATTTTTCCTGCAGGCTCTCTCTGGACTAAAATGAAAGTGAACAGGGCAACCAATGTAGCTTTCAAATATGATACATTTGGTTTTCCAAAATGGCAAGGCCACAGTGTTTTAACATACACCGATCAGCCATAACATTATGGCCACCTACCTAATATTTTGTAGGTCCCCATTTTGCCTCCAAAACAACCTTGACCTGTTGAGGCATGGTGTCTGCAGGTGAGCTGTCGTATCTGGCACCAAGACGTTAGCAGCAGATTCTTTATGTCCTGTAAATTGAGAGGTGGGGCCTCCATGGATCATAACTGTTTTTCCAGCACTTCCCACAGATGTTCAGTTGGATTGAGATCTGAGGAATTTGGAGGCCAAGTCAACACTTTGAACTCATTGTTGAGTTCTTCAAACCATTCCTGAACCATTTTTGTTTTGTGGCAGGACACATAATCCTGTTGAAAGAGGCCAATGCCATCAGGGAATATTGTTGCCATGAAAGGGTGCACAGCGTCTTCAACAATGCTCAGGTAGGTGGTATGTGTCAGAGATACGCCCACATGAATGGCAGCAACCAAGGTTTCCCAGCAGAACCCTGCCCAAAGCATCATAGTGCCTCCACCGGCTTGCCTTCTTCCCATAGTGCACACTGCTACCATGTGTTCTCCAGGTTAGCGGCATACACGCGCCCTGCCATCCACGTAATGTAAAAGAAACGTGATTCATCTGACAAGGCCACCTTCTTCGATTGATCTGAGGTCCAGTTCGGATGCTCACGTGTCCATTGTAGGTGCTTTCGGCTGTGGACAGTGGTTAGCATGGGCACCCTGACTGGTCTGTGTCTACACAGCCCCATATGCAACAAACTCTGGTGCACTGTGTCTCCTGACACCTTTTATCAGTCCTAGTATTAACTTTTCCAGCAATTTGTGCTATAGTAGCTTATCTGTTGGATTGGACCACATTGGCCAGCCTTCAATCCCCACATTCTTCAATGACCCTGTTGCCGGTTCACCGCGTGTCCTTCCTTGGACCACTTTTGATAGGTACTGACCACTGCAGACTGAGAACACCCCACAAGGGCAGCAGTTTTGGAGATGCTCTGACCCAGTCGTCTAGCCATCACAATTTGGCCCTTGTCAAAATCAATCAGATCCTTACGCATGCCCATTTTTCTTGCTTCTAACACATCAACTTTGAGGACCGAATGTTCAATTGCTGCCAAATATATCCCACCCACTGACAGGTGCTATGATAATGAGATTATTAGTGTTATTCACTAATGTTATGAATGATGGGTGTACTGTCAATGCCCACTTTCAATTTGATGCCAGCAACACGTTTTTAAAAAGCTGGAACTTGGCCAACAAAAGAGTGGAAAACGTTTAGTTATAGAAAAAATATCCTGGGGAAAAACCCACAATGAATTAGGTTAAATGGCAACAGGTCCATAACATGATTGGGTATAAAAAAGCATCCCAGTGAGGATAAGTTTTGTGTAGCTTGTAACTGCTTTAGGGAATGAATGTTCTGGGCTATCAGGTGAATAACCTCTGTGTAAATGTAACAATCTGCTGCTATCTTTCTGTTAACTCTGACATAAAACATAGAACTTGAAAGAAGCTACATGTTTTAATGTGTTGAATGGACTTGTGCATGGTTGGTAGATCCCTGGGTTAAGGTATCTGATTATACGTAAATCATCCAGAGTGGAACATCATGCACGATCTGATTGTACATGACTTGTATGTAAAGCTCGAGAGTAATACATGATTTGTACTTCTGGGGGTGTTATATGAATTTGATATATACATGTATGCTCTAACAACAAGTGCACTTTGTTTGTTAAGACCTTGACAGGCCTAATGCCTACTTAAAACATGGGGCCACTGAGGGAATAACACCAGTGTTTAAAGCAATGCAGTTTGACTGTGTTTATTATCTATATCTTTTATGCATTAGGATTTGTTCAGACAAAAACTTCATTAGGATTTAATAGACAAAAACATGGCTGGCTACAACCTTCAGTATCTATGTTATAGTAAGCTTAAAGATTGAAAAAGTTTTGACATGATTTATCTTTGGCTCTTTTTTTAACATCAGAAGCACCTGGCATTTTAACAGGGGTGTGTAGAAATTATCTCCATTGTTTTTTGAATTGATGACAAAACATAACAGCCAACTGTCAACTGCTAAAACTCTAATTGCATGCAATAGTGTTGTGATCAGTTATAAGAACAGATAGCCATGGAGCTGAAGATGGACCTTGAAGATGTCAGATATAATTTGGAGTCATAACGTTGTTATTATTTGTAATACCTACAGTAAAGCTACAGATACTTTGACATCAGAGATTTTTGCCCACATATTTCGATGTACAGAAAACCAACAGATTCAGGAGAGGCTTATACCATGAATTCACACTGGTTATAAGAGAGAATGTGTTTTCCCACAACAGCCTTCTAACTTGTGTTGAATAGAGGCGCTATTCACTATGAGCCAGAAAGGGCTGTCGGGGAGATGCTCTCTCTCTCTGACCTAAGCTATAATCATGCCTCAAACACTGCAGAACAACCAGAGTCCTCTCAACCATTTCATAAACAGCCTTCCCACTTTGACAATAAACAACAACAAAAAAAACATTTCCATTTTTAGACCTACAACAGTTAACCACAGTTTACCATTTCTTTCATACACATTGCATATGTAAATGGTTTAAAATGAAAACCCATACTGTGAAAACGCTAAAAAAGCGTATAGATAGTGTAAAGATAAACCATCAGCAAACAGTCCATCTCCTTGAAAATTACATCTCATCTACTCCTTGTAATCAGTATCATCGTCATAGACCATGAAAAGTGCAGAGACAGTGTGAATAAGATGGAGTCAAGCTTAATAAATATAAATATGGGTATGCACTGCCTTTCAAACTATGTGAGTGCAGTGACAAAGTCCTGCTTTCACTAGTTGCTCTACATAATTTTGATTAGCAAAAATGACAAGAGTGGTCTATAAACTATGCTCCGTCACTGTGTGTTCCAGCCTTTAGAAAGACAGAAGCTGGCAAATTCTGCAGAAAGCCAGCCACACTTAAAAAATAGATTATGTCTTTACTGATATCTTCAACCTATCGCTACGTCAGTCAGTGGTCCCCAACTGCTTCAAAAAGTCCATAATTGTTCCTGTGCCAAAAAAGCAAAAAGTCCTCTGCATGAATGACTTCTGCCCTGTAGCATTCACACCAATCATCATGAAGTGCTTTAAGCGGCTAGTTAAAACTCACATCACAGACTCCATGCCTGTTTCACTTGACCCGTTTCAGTTTGCCAATAGACATAACAGAGCTACAGAGGATGCCATTGCTCTGACCTTCCACTCTGCACTCTCTCATCTGGACAAGAGGCTTACATACAGTGGGGAGAACAATTATTTGATACACTGCTGATTTTGCAGGTTGTCCTACTTACAAAGCATGTAGAGCTAATTTTTATCATAGGTACACCTCAACTGTGAGAGACGGAATCCAAAACAAAACTCCAGAAAATCACATAGTATGATTTTTAAATAATTAATTTGCATTTTAATGCATGACGTAAGTATTTTAAGCCACTCCTTAGTTGCCCTGGCTGTGTGTTTCATGTCAGCCAAAACCCATCTTCAATGCTCTTACTGATGGAAGGAGGTTGTTGGCCAAGATCTCGCGATATATGCCCCCATCCATCATCCCCTCAATACGGTGCAGTCGTCCTGTCCCTTTTGCAGAAAATCATCCCCAAAGAATGATGTTTCCACCTCCATGCTTCACGGTTGGGATGGTGTTCTTGGGGTTGTACTCATCCTTCTTCTTCCTCCAAACACATCGAGTGGAGTTTAGACCAAAAAGCTCAGTTTTGGTCTCATCAGACCACATGACCTTCTCCCATTCCTCCTCTGGATCATCCAGATGGTCATTGGAAAACTTCACATGGGCCTGGACATGCGCTGACTTGAGCAGGGGGACATTGCATGCGCTGCAGGATTTTAATCCATGACGGCATAGTGTGTTATTATATGTTTTCTTTGAGACCGTGGTCCCAGCTCTCTTCAGGTCATTGACCAGGTCCTGCCGTGTAGTTCTGGGCTAATCACTCACCTTCCTCATGATCATTGATGCTTTACGAGGTGAGATCTTGCATGGAGCCCCAGACCGAGGGAGATTGACCGTCATCTTGAACTTCTTCCATTTTCTAATCATTGCGCCAATAGTTGTTGCCTTCTCACCAAGCTACTTGCCTGTTGTCCTGTAGCCCATCCCAGCCTTGTGCAGGTCTACAATGTTATCCCTGATGTCCTTACACAGCTCTCTGGTCTTGGCCATTGTGGAGAGGGTGGAGTCTGTCTGATTGAGTGTGTGGACAGGTGTCTTTTATACAGGTAACGAGTTCAAACAGTGGCAGTTAATACAGGTAATGAGTGAAGAACAGGAGGGCTTTTGGATTCTATCTCTCACAGTTGAAGTGTACCTATGGTAAAATTACAGACCTCTACATGCTTTGTACGTAGGACAGCCTGCCAAATCAGCAGTGTATCAAATACTTGTTCTCCCTACTGTATGTGAGAATTCTGTTCATTGACTACAGCTCAGACTTCAACACCATTGTGTCCCACAAGCTAGCAGTGAAGCTCAGGGATCTGGGTCTTGACCCTTCTATGTGCAGATGGATCCTGAACTTCCTGACGGACAGACCCTAGGTGGTGCGGATGGGCAACACCACCTCCTCCTCACTGACTCAGTACTGGCTCCCCCAGGGCTGTGTGCTGAGCCTGCTCCAGCACTCTCTCTTCACCCACGACTGCCTGACAACCCACGTCTCCAACACCATCGTTAAGTTTGCTGACGACACCACCATCATAGGCCTGATCTCTGACAACGATGAGTCAGTCTATAGAGACAATGTAAAGTCACTGACTTTGTGCTATCAGGAAAACAACCCCCAGGTCAATATCAGCAAAACGAAGGAGATGATTGTTGATCACATGAAGCAGTGTCGGGGAGACCATGCCCCAATACACATCAATGGGTCTGCAGTAGAGAGAGTTCACAACATCTGGTTCCTTGGTGTCAACATCAGCAATGACCTGACCTGGTCTCATCACTCTAACATCTTGGTGAAGGAGGCCAGGAACTGGCTCTTCTTCCTATACCGACTAAGGAGATTTGGCATGGATTCCAGGATACTCGCCAACTTCTACAGATCGAAAGTATCCTATCTGGCTTTGTCACCACCTGGTATGGCAGCTGCGCCGCCCTCGACCGTTAAGCACTTCAGAGGGTGATCAAAACAGCGGAGCGCATTACAAGGTTTGACCTGCCATCCCTGCAGGGTCTCTACACAGAGAGGTGTAGGAGGAGGGGCAGCAAGGGCAGGAGGGGCAGATCCCAGCAACCCATGCTATGGACTGTTTACCAAGGTACAGGAGTATTCTGGCCAAAACGAACAGGCTAAGGGACAGTTTCTTTCCTCAGGCCATAAGGCTGCTCAATTCAGGAACCATTCTTCCCTTCATGCACACCTGTCACTTTTACATTGCACTACGGTTGTACAGTTGATTTGTTTTTATTATTGATGCATGTTTTTTGTATAGTTGTATTATTGATTGTTTGTGTTATCTTCTTGTTTTTATATTAGAATTACTGTTCTAATAATGTTCTTTTTAAACTTCTAACACTGTTGGGAGTAGGAAAACCATGCATTTCATTGCCATAACTTGTTATTGCCACTTATCTCTGTCTGTCTGACAAAAACTTAAAAGAGCAGCTTTGAAGGATTTTTTTTTAAATATTGACAGTTAAAGGTGTGTTAAGTTTGTTGAAACCTGTCCCCCCATACAAGTTTCATCAATGCCAAAAGTGCTTCAACCAAGTATTTACTCATGGGTTGGAAGACATTACCAGATATGAGATTTGTATTGTGCAATGTTTATAAACAATTACAAAAATACAAAAACTCAATTTGTGTGTGAATGAATAAAATACAAAAAATGTAAATCATTAACCTCTGAGGGACTAACATAAAATGTGGAAAAGGTTTAAGGGGAATACAATTTATATACACACTGCTGTTAACTTGCATTTGAGCCTCCTGTCTGGGATAATTAATAACCTGTTTTGCCTGATGAGAAGTATTTTCTTTGGAAGGCAGAATTTCTTTTAACCTTTGTTTACCTGGTAGTGCTGAAGGACAAGAACACACTCACATTTTCAAACTGCCTTTCCTAGGACAAAACAACAGATGTTTCACATTTCTGGCTCACAACCAGTCAAGTGCTTTAACAACTAGGCCAACTTGCAGCCCCAGAACATTATGAATAAAGCTGTGTTGAATGCCACAGTTATCACAAAGCTCTGTGTAAATACATTAATCTATCATTTACACTACCAGCCTGCCGCCTACTTCATATGTATTCTTACCACTGTTACTGGGTCACTATTGTGGCTCTAAAAGTTATTCACTGCCTTGGACCTTTTAACATCTTGTTGCCATGCACATTTTGCCACTGATCAACACAAAATGACAAAATAATCTTCATATTGTTCTGAATTAATTATAAATATAAAACAGAAAATAGTAATAAACATACATATATACCCACATACAGTGGGGCAAAAGGATTTACCAATAAATTCATTAAAAAATCCTACAATGTGATTTTCTGGATTTCTTTTCTCTCATTTTGTCTCTCATAGTTGAAGTGTGCCTATGATAAAAATTACAGGCCTCTCTCATCTTTTTAAGTGGGAGAACTTGCACAATTGGTGGCTGACTAAATACTTTTTGGCCCCACTGTATACATACTATACAGCCAAAGCCACACTGGAGTAGCCTTACATTTTGCAAAGACTGCGCAAAGAATTCTGTGTCCAAATGTGCAAAGGCATTTACTTACTCAAATAGACTCACGTCTGTAAAGGCTGCCAAAGTTGCCTTTACCAAATATTAGCTGAAGAAAAAACAATTGTTAGGTGATTTTCAGATTTTAACATAGGCCTTACCACTGCCATTTGAACAGTTTTTTTTATCCTGAGAGTGGAAAACAAGCAAAAGCCACTTTCTTAAATCTTCCTTTTTGAAAATGTAAGCAACTTCAGTTGTAATTTATTTTACTTTTAACCTTTATTTAACCAGGAATAAAAACAATGAGACACAGTGTTTTTACAAGGGAGAACTGGCCAAGATGGCAGCAGCAATCAATACATACAGAATTAAAACATACAACAATACAACTGAACAACATGATCAAGCCTAAAGAAAGCAGCTAATCCTCATATGTACCAAAGATTGAGTGGCCTTTTACTGTGGCCAGCCTAAGGCACACTTGTGCAATACTTATTCTGTCTGATCAGCATCTTGATATGCCACACCTGTGAGGTGGATGGATTATCTTGGCAAAGGAGAAGTGCTCACTAACACAGATTAAGACAGATTTGTGAACAATATTTGAGAGAAATAGGCCTTTTGTGTGCAAAGAGAAAGTCGTAGATCTCTGAAATCAGCTCATGATGAATTGGGGCAAAAACAAAATTGTTCACAATTCCTAACTTTTAATAAAAAATCCCTGTCTTAAATCAGTTAGGATTACAACATTTTTTTAGAACGTGAAATGTCAGAATTATAGTAGAGATAATGATTTATTTCATCTTATATTTTATTTCATCCCACTCATAGGTGGTCAGAACTCTACATACACTCAGTTAGTAATTGGTAGCATTGACTTCAAACTGTTTAACTTCAATAATATTTTCTGTCCCCCGAACTTAATCATTTGTGAGAACTTAAGTTTTCTGGATAGACGTGAAGACCACAGGTCTTGTCTTTCTAGGAGTACGCACTGAAGCACCCTGTAAAACTAGAATTTTCTCTATATTTTATACTCAAACTCGAGCGTGAACAGTCTAGTTGGTTACAGTATGTCAGGATACACTATGTTGTTTGTCTTGAAGTGTCGTCTCCTCTTTTATGGATCATGGGGTGGCTGAAACAGATGTAAACAAAAGTAATCGATTTTTTTGTTTTGAATGAGCATTATTTTGCTTGAAAAGCATACTACATTGACAATTGGTGAATAATTTAATGAGTTAATCATTAATCAGTTAGGTTCCGTTTCATTATTTAGCACCTATCCAAACATGGCATTTCATTGCCCTCCAAATTTCACCTGCCTGCAATTACCAAATATTACAGCGTATTTTTTGTGAATGCTCACGTCACATGCATGCGCATTGGCACCTGGCAATGCTGGACTGGATTGGAGACATACCCACAGTCCCCACATCCAAAGGCTGAAGGTCCGCTTGCGTATGTGAGAGAGCGGAGCAAAGAATTCTCTCGCAGCAGCAGTCCATTTGAGTTCGGGACAGTTCGTTTCCACTACCACAGAAGCCATTCTGCTGTAGGCTTGTTGGCGAACCGGATTTTACTCAACGCTCCTTGGATGTAAAGAGAACCAGGAAATAATAAATGAGTGACCGGGGAAAGAGGAATAATCAATCTGACTAAATGACGATTATTCTTATTCTGATATCAGCTTTTCTCTTTAGTTTACACAACACATTTTTTCCTCTTTCTGTTATTATTTAAGATTAGGACTAAGTGGTGGTGTGAGCTGAACTGGAAACCAACTATTTTTGGACAGGGACCTCCCACGCCAGTATGACTCAATTAGACGTTCTTAGAAAACAAGATTATTTTTTAATAGTGGGTCCCCAGGAATACGACTTCCATAATACCAAAGGAATCAAGATGCGTCCCAACTAAGGCTTACATTATTCAGAAGTCCATTGCAAAACGACTATTTTAACTTACAGCGAGTATGCCTAAAGCCTCATAATCGTACGGTATTACCAACAAAAAGACCATGCGTAAAGAGTTCCAGTGGACTTACTTAATGTAATGCTAGGACTCCTTTATTCTGTCTAAGATACTAGCTGCACCAGACATCTGGACCAACCACGCTACTGGCAAGATGCCGTCTGGTCTACCGCCCGCCCAAGCTGTCTACATCGTGATGGAGGTGATAATCGCAGTGTCTTCGGTGATCGGGAACGTAATGGTCGTCTGGGCTGTACGAATCAACCGTTCTCTGCGGGACACCACCTTCTGTTTCATAGTATCTCTGGCTTTGGCGGACATTGCGGTAGGGGCTTTGGTCATCCCGCTGGCCATCACTATCAGCATCGAGCTCAAGACGCACTTCTACAGTTGCCTGCTGTTCGCGTGCACAGTGCTGGTGCTCACGCAGAGTTCCATCCTCGCGCTACTGGCCATCGCTATCGACCGTTACCTGAGGGTGAAAATACCAATGAGGTAACAATAGATTGTATAGAAATGGGGAGATGTCGCAGATTTTAAAAATAATTACTACTTGTGTCTGTCGTTTGTCTCGTGTACGTTTGGAAATATAACGCCTACAGAATGTATTATGTTGATACTGAATACCTAGGCTAGTATCGAGCCAGCGTATTGCCAGACAGCTAAAGCCAATTGTTAGACAGGGAACTACTTACAACATCACCTGCCAACAGGCAGACCAAACAACAGCGCAGCACTGGCAGCTTTCAGACAAAATCATAAAACGGGACAGATAGCCTACAGACCCCTTACCCTAAGTCGGTATGATGTGAGATACAATGTATGGCGTTGTATATCAAATGTTGAATTCATTAATGTACTGATAATGCCTGTATGGCATAATATGCAGACACAGTGTTGTCATACACCTAGCCAGAATTAATTTAGGTCAGTTCCATAATCAATGTGAGATGAGTCCAGTTACAGTCCTCTATTTGCCCTTCAGGATATCATAAAAATTCCACATCAGTAATGGAGCTCTGTCCCCAAGAATGCCTTGTAAATATCTTAATGCATTGACCGTCTGGGCACCTCACACACACAACACATTTCCCACTTGAAGACACAGGAGCATACATGTCACACACAATTCCGTCAGACACACACAGTATGTGTAGTAAAGTGTTGAAGTAACTGTCTAACGGTCCTATTTAGCATACACTAAAAAATTTACATGTCCAGTCAATCCAGTTACCCACACCAAAAAAGATATAAAATATGTTTGAAAGTTTTATTGTTCTATCAAATATTATATTTCCAAGTATTTCAAATGTACAGTGCCAGTGAAAAGTTTGGACACACCAACTCATTTAAGGGTATTTAAAAAAAAACAATATAGAATAATATATTTGAATAATAATACCCCCCACACGGGTTGCGCTTGTCCTTGTCATTCTGATCATGCTTCTGCACTGGTTTAGGTTGGATAGACTCTGGCCACAGCCTGCATGCATTTATTAATTATTACAACTAGTGCTCATAAAATCTTCACCTGGCACAGCCAGAAGAGGACTGGTCACTCCTACGAGCCTAGTTCCTCTCTAGGTTACTTCCTACATTTTGGCCCTTCTTAGCCACTATGCTTCAATGTTTTTGTTGCCTGCTCCTTGGTGTTTTCTAAAAGCACTTTGTGACAACTGCTGATGTAAAAAGGGCTCAAATAAATTTGATTGAAATGTTATTGATAATAACGAAGACAACAAAACTATGAAATAACATACAGAAAAACATACTGTAGAGTTAAACAGATCAAAATACATTTAATGTTGTAGATTGTACCAAGTTGCCACCATTTGCCTTGATGACAGCTTTGCACACTTTGTATTCTGTCAACCACCTTCATGAGGTAGACACCTGGAAGGCATTTCAATTAACTTCTTTATAGCTTAATGCGTTTGAGACAGTCATGTGTTTGGTGACAAGGTAGAGTTTGTATACAGTCTTTTTTATGGCTGGAATGGGTCAAATAAGCAAAGAGAAACAACAGTCCATATTTACATCAAGACTCAAAGGTCAGTCAATACGGAAAATGTCAGTGCAGTCGCAAAAGAACATCCAGCACTATGATGAAATTGGCTCTCATGAGGACCTTCACAAGAAGACTCAGGATTTCCTCTGCTGTAGAGGATCATTGGAGTTATCAACCTCAGAAATGTCAGTTTACAGCCCAAATAAATTCTTCACAGAGTACAGACAGACGTCAGCATCCACTCTTCAGAGGAGACCATGTAAATCAGGCCTTCAATTGCATGAATTGCGGCAAAGAAACCATTACAAAAGTTCATCAATAAAAAGAGACTTGATTGGACCAAGAAACACAAGAAATGTACTATAGATTGCTGGAAACGTGTCCAAATTTGAGATTTCCAGTTCTAACCACCATGTACAGTGGATATAAAAAGTATACACACCCCTGTTAAAATGCCAGGTTTTTGTGATGTAAAAGAATGAGTCAAAGGTAAATCATTACTTTTAATGTAACTTGCACTTACTTTTAATGTAACCTATAATGTGATCAATTCAATTGAAAAATTCAATTGATGGGGGAATAAATAAAAGACTCACAATATTGCATAAGTGTGCACACCGTCTAATAACTGGAGATGTGGCTGTGTTCAGAATTAAGTATTCACATTCAAACTCATGTTTAATAGAAGTCATTACACACCTGACATCATTTAAAGTGACTCTGATTAATCACTAATAAAGTTCAGCTGTACAAGTAGGATCTTCCTGAAATTTTCTTAGTTTCATCTCAGAGCAAAAGCAATGGTTCACAGAGAGTTTCCAAAGCATCAGAGTGATCTCATTGTTGAAAGATATCAGTCAGGAGAATGAAGTACAAGGTCAAAAGGTGTATTTGTAAACCTTTGAAATGCTTGGTTGTCCTACTCCGATATTGCAATTAAAAGTTAAAAAAGTAACAGTAATTGTAATAAAAAAATAAGAAGATAACATGAACTATCAATAATAACACTATACAAAAAACACACACCAATAATAATAACTTTACAACTGTACAAACGTACAAACGTAGTGCAATGTAAAAGTGACAGGTGTGCATAAAATTATTGGCAGTTGAGCATGATATAAAGTGACAAGTGTGCATGGCACCAAGGATGGAATTGAGCAGCCTTACGGCCTGAGGAAAGAAACTGTCCCTTAGCCTGTTCGTTTTGGCCAGAATACTCCTGTACCTTCTGCCTGACGGCAGCTTGGTAAACAGTCCATGGCATGAGTGGCTGGGATCTGTAATGATTTGTTTGCTCCTCCTCCTACACCTCTCTGTGTAGAGATCCTGCAGGGATTGCAGGTCAGACCTTGTGATGCGCTCTGCTGTTTTGATCACCCTCTGAAATGCTTTACCGTCGAGGGCAGTGCAGCTGCCATACCAGGCGGTGACACAGCCAGACAGGATAATCTCAATAGTGCATCTGTAGAAGTTGGTGAGTATCCTGGAATCCATGCCAAATTTCCTTAATCGGCATAGGAAGAAGAGACATTTCCCAGCCTCCTTCAACAAGTTGTTCGAGTGATGAGACCAGGTCAAATCATCATTAATGTTGACACCAAGAAACTGGATGTTGTGAACTCTCTCTACTGCAGACCTATTGATGTTTATGCAAGTGTGGATTTTCCAAAGCATTAGATATAACATGGAACATGGTAAAGACAGTCATCATCAAGTTGAGAAAATATGGCGCAACAGAGACATTAAAAATCAAAATTTTATGAAAAGACAAGAAGAAAACTGTTCAGGGTGGCTTCCAAGAGGCCTACAGCAACAATTTAGGAGCTGCAGGAATTTCTGGCAAATACTGTCTGTGTGCTACATGTGACAATTATCTTCTGTATTCATCATATGACTGGGCTATGGGGTTGGGTGGCAAGATGGAAGCATTTTCTTACAAAGAAAAACATCCAAGCCCGGCTGAAGTTTTCCAAAACAAGCATCAAGTTTTACAAACATCAACAAACATCAGATGGGAAAATGTGTTATGGTCTGATGAATCCAAGGTTGAACCTTTTGGCCATAATTCCAAAAGGTATGTTTGGTGCAAAAACTACACTGCACATAACACAAAGAACACCATACCCACAGCGAAACATGGTGGTGGCAGTATCATGCTTTGGGGCTTTTTTTCTTAGCATGTTTTGGGGCATTAGTCAAGGTGGAGGGAATTATGAACAGTTCCAAATACCAGGCAATTTTGGCACAAAATCTTCAGGTGTCCGTTAGAAAGATGGAGATCAAGAGGAAGTTCACCTTTCAGCTCGAAAATGACCCAAAGCACACATCCATAACCATAAAAGCATGGCTTCACCAGAAGAAGATTCATGTTTTTGAATGGCCCAGCCAGAGCCCAGACCTGAATCCAATTGAACATCTGTAGGTTGATCTGAAGAGAGCTGTGCACAGGAGGTGTCCTCGCAATCTGACAAATTTGGAGCACTTTTGCAAAGAGGAGTGGGCAAATGTTGCCACGTCAAGATGTGTCATGCTAATGGACTCCTACACAAAGAGACTGAGTGCTGTAATAAAATAAAAAGGTGCTTCAACAAAGTACTAGTTTAAGGGTGTGCACATTTTAGCAACCAGGTTGTTAGTTTTGTTTTTGTTATTTTTCCCCTTAAAGATTTTAATCTGTTTTTCAACTTTTTTATTGTATTTTTTGGGGGAGAAATGAAAATGCCACCAGAAGGCATGCCCACAAAAATGGGTTACCATTTGGAGTAAATGTGCAATTGGATGGCATAACACATAGTCATATTTAGTCATTTTGACATTTAGAAGCTGAGTTAGAATCTTTTCGAATTGAGGAGTGTGAACAAGATTGGAATATATTGTTGAGGTGTCATCTGTGCAATGCGTGATTGTTTCTGTCCATTTCGAGATGTGATAAACATAATACACTTGCACTTCTGATCAGTTTAGAGCAATTTAATATAGGCCTCAATTCAGTCATACTGACATTACAGTTTTTACAGTTTTCCAAATGACAAATTAATTCAAAGACTCATCTTGGGTACATCGAACTAGTATTAGGATAACACTGCTCATAAGCATTCTTTTAATTTTCATAATTAAATTCTTTGGAATATTGTGCTTGGGAATATTGTAAACTGCATCCATTTTTGGGGGGTGGGTTTGAAAATGTCAAACTGATCTATTAACAATCCCCCCAAAATAAAGAGATTCCTTAAATGCCTAAATCTTGATATACACACGGAAGTTAATTTGCCGTTCATCAACCGCTAGAGAATGCACGGCTAAACAATGTGATTCTTGTGGTTAGTTGGCTGATCGGGAATATATAATGCCACTCTACTTAGGTGCCACTTGGGCCTGATTTTATGTGACTGATGGTGCATGTTTGTGTTTGCCTTTGTGAATTGACGTTGCTTTTATTTCTTCTATTTGTACCTCAAAACTAGGTTACATAGGCAATCAGTTGATCCATCCCTGAGCAAAGCACTTAACCTTACTTGTTGTAAGGGTCTCCATTAATAATAGCTGATGCCATGGCTATGACCCCACTCTCAGAGTGGAGCACCTTACTAGTAACTGAAAAGGTTGCCAAATCAAATCCCAGATTTGAAAAGGTAAACAAACCTGTTATTTCCTTGAGCAAGACCGTGAACCTTAACTGCTCCTCAGTTGCTTTACATGACAGCTTTCCACACTTCTCCAATTAGGCAGGGTTGGGTTAAATTCAAGAGCAAAATCTAGGTTGGATCTCCTATGCAAAACTGGCATATATTGCTATAATTTGTCAACACTGAAATTCAAACCAGCAACCTTACAGTTAGAGACCCAATGTTCTACCCGCTAGGCTACAGTACCTGCCATCGGTGTGTGTGCATGCATGCTGTGGTGCATGTGTGGCTAAGCTGCAGAGACTAAAGCATATCCTTACAGCTTTGTGCCAGATCCCTCAGTAGGGTCTGCTTCTAGCTTCCTGCGGGAGACCTTAAAGGTGTCTGTGTCACACCAACCACCGTGTGTGTGTGAGATCGATTGAGAGAGAGAGAAGGGGGAAGGGGAAGGGAGATAGAAACAGAGATAGAGGACTTATTTGTCTGGCAGAAAGAAATATTTTTGTGGGGGACTTTTTGAGAGAGAAAAATATAGTCTGCACTGGTATGTGTACAAACACCTCTGGTCATTCTTCTTGAATTGTTACTCAGCTAAACCATTCAAAATATAACAGATTTGTATTATAACCTTGGATGAAATTGAGAAGTACGACAAGATTTTAGCCAGTCTAGTGAGAAACCATGCAATTAATTGTACAACATGGTGGATACAGGCCAATCTCAGTGATTTTCTTCCCAGAATATTACTCAGTTAGACAAGAAATGGAATCAACCTCTCCCCACTGGCGGAAAAATCTATTGAATCAACGTGAACTGATTGTATTAGCAAAAGGTCATCCCATTTTTTTGGTTCATTACACAAAGTTATTTTTGCCTGACAACAAAGTGCTAAAAAGCATGAAAATGTGAACTGAAATATCATAAAAATGGGTAAAGAATAAAGTTACAGCACAGTATCCATTTATACCTCACTTGATTGTCTTTTTTCCAATGTCTATAGCTACAAGCGTGTGGTGACGCCGCGGCGTGCCGGCACAGCGGTGGTGGTGTGTTGGATGGTTGCCATTGTTGTCGGTATGACACCCATGTTGGGCTGGAACAACCTTCAGCGCCTCCGTGAAAACGGCACCTTGATGACGGAGGACAACGTAGTGACGTGTCAGTTTGAGAACGTCATCAGCATGGACTACATGGTCTACTTCAACTTCTTCAGCTGGGTGCTGCCACCTCTTGTCTTCATGCTGGTCATCTACGTGGAGATATTCTATATGATACACCGGCAGCTAAACAAGAAGGTAGAATCAAATTGATAGAACAGTAACTTGGGTTAGGATTAGGGTTAACAGTATCTTGATCTATTCTTGCCGTGTTTTGCCAAAGTTATCTTGACCTAGACTTGCCAACCCCTATTTTCATTGATATGCAGCTTATTAATGACCATTGAAGAGATCACACAAACCGATCAGATAGCAATTAAAATACAAGTCACTGTCTGGACTACAGATGAATGAGAAAGAATTACATCGATGCATGTGATAAACATAAAACGAGGAGTGGAGTTGCGGAAAAGAGAGCTTGAGAGATGTAGATGTAGCCTAGTTGTTAGAGTACAGGTGTCAAACTGGTTCCAAGGAGGGCCAAATGTCTAGGTCACTAATTAGTTCATCTCCCCTCACGTGGTTGTTTAGGTCTCATTTGGGCGCCATCATACAATTGGCCCTCCTTGGAATCGGTTTGACACCTGTGGGTTAGAGTATTTCTACAAGAACCTTAATCGGAATGAGAATATGATCTCTGTCAATTCACCGGGTAATATTCCACTAATCAGCATAGACTTTCGGAAGTTCTGAGATTGAAGACCAACATTTAAATTTGAAGTTTATTTGAAGTTTCTAAATTTGAACTTCCTTTTCTCTCTCTGACCTTAGGTGACAGCCAGCCAAACTGACCCAAGCCGATACTACGGGAAGGAACTGAAATTGGCTAAGTCTTTGGCTCTGGTCCTCTTCCTGTTTGCCATTAGCTGGCTACCTCTCCACATTCTCAACTGTGTCACCCTGTTCTGCCCAGAATATGATAAACATAAGTTCTTCATCTACATTGCCATCTTGCTCACGCATGGGAACTCCGCTGTGAACCCCATTGTTTACGCATTCCGGATCAAAAAGTTCCGGAGTGCGTTCCAGAAGATCTGGAAGCAGTATGTGCTTTGTAGAGATCCAGTGGGAAAGCTTCCCCAGAAAGGGAGTCAGAGGGGACATAGTGGGGCAGAAAGAAGGCTGAGGGCTAACGATGACGATGATGACGTTTGATGTAGTGACAAAGACACTAAAATCCAAACAAGCTGGACTGTTAGATCAGAAACACGTACATAAAAACAGCTTTTCTGTGGAATTTGCTTACTGGTTATAGAATGGTGAATGGATAAGGATGTGAAGATGATGTAAGGAACCCTTGCTCTGGATTGGTTGGTCAGAAGAAGGATAGTGGGGAGGACTTTATCTCTAAACCTTGAAAAGTGGGATCCCTCAAGTGAGGGAGTTCTGAAATGGAATGTTTCTTACTGTCAAGTGTTACCTCATACAGCGTGTACGAAAGCTGAACTCAATATCCACATGGATGGGATCCCTATACAGTAACTGTGGATGAACGGAACTCTATTCTAGAATCCTGACAAATATCATCACTCCTTTATGATGCTATGCTCAGTGTGCTATTTGACCAGACAGAAGACAATACAAAATATCTGAACCGATGTAGGGATCAGGAACTATTAACAATGACATAAAAATGTTTCCATTGGCTTAGGGTCGCAATGATGTCTTACAGGCGAAGTGGCATCAAGCAGGTACAGAAAATAACCTGTTGAATTCAATCACCAATGGTTTATTAGTTACACACTTTCACTGTATGAAATGGCACCATATTCCTTAAAGTTAAGTTGGGATCAAAAGTAGTGCACTAAATAGAGGCATTATCAGTGCCAGATGGTTGGATGGCAGTGATGCTTCATTTGTGACCTTTGAACTGAACTGGAAAACATAGCATTTCTATATGGACAACCTCAGTTGAGCTGTTTCATGGCTCTCTCATTCTGAAATTTCAAGGAATAAGAAAAGGCTCATTCCACCGATACTGAAATGTCAGACCTAATAGCATAACATTACAAAATGGGTGACAAAGTGTTCCAGAACATTTACATGTGGCTCTGGGCCGAGAGGGAAAGATAGGGCAAGATCAGTCCCGTTCTGTGAGGTAATAAAGAACAAAGGTTGGTGAAACAAAAACAGCTAGAGCTCACGTGTGGAAATGCAAATTACTTGAAACATGCTCCCTCTTTAAGAATAATTTAGTTTTGCCTTTAGTCTAAGCCTCCTATAATTACAAATACATTACAGTATTCATCAAGATTTTCCTCTGCTGGGTCAAAAGGTGCCCTGTGTTTTTGGACAGTAAATTATAGGTTGGTGGTTTGAATCCCAGAGCACAAAAGATGAAACATTGTGTGGCCTTGAGCAATGGATTGGAATGTACGATTGATAAATTACTAAAATGTACAATGAATGCCAGCCAAGAGATGCCAGTCAAGAGAGGGTGAGAATGTTTTAGGGGGGTGGAAATAAACAGCTGAAAAACATTTCTATACACACCGTCATCACCTGAATAATTAACAACATGGTGTGTGTGTGTGTGTGTAACTGTTAATGAAGAAGCATGTGAGGTACATACTGTAGGTGTATAGAGATAATAATCAGGTATTTAAACGTGTGTTAGTTCTTGCCTGTGTGTTCTGACCTATGTGTGTGTGTAGAGGTCTATAATGAGGATGTAAGTTGGTATCTGCCATGCAACCATTGCTGTTCTCATCTCTACAAGGTCATGTCCCGTGGATGGTGTGGCCACCAGGAACACTGCTATAATACACTACACCACTTCCTTTCAGGTCCTTCTTAGATAACTACCTTAATATTTGTGACTTAGGGCCATGTTTATACCAGGTGATAACATGTGCCCTAAGGGAACTCCATATCAATGAGGGCAAGTTATATTGTATTGAGTAATGTGCCATACACCTCCACTAATAATTGGGCCCCAACTAAGTCTAGTTGTCAAGTGCTTTTGGCCATTTACTGAAAGGTCACTGAAAATCTAAGACAAGTAGGTTGTTTTGCCATTGAGCAAAGCACTTAACCATAATTGCTCCTGTAAGTCACCTTGGATAGGAGTCTCTACTAAAAGACAAAAATTCAGTAAATCCAGAATTTACTTAATTGAAATGGAATTGGCCCCACCCTGCTGGTCATACTGTGGCGAATAATACTGTACATCCATCTGCTCTAAATGAGCCAATACATGTGTTCCCCAATATTCTTAGGTACATTGAGGGACAATTCTAACATAAGGAAATACTATTTTATACACAGCTTTCTTTTTGAATATAGATGTCAATAGCTATATGGATTTAATGTGAAGATGAGACATATTCATTTGTGTAATTGACTACTAGCAGGATCAATCAATTCTCAGCTTTGCTATCACACCCTAATTTCACATGGACTTTATCCAACCCTTATTCATTGGGTTTGATGTCACAATGTTTTTGAAAAGGCAAACATCTCTATATAATAAACATATGCATCACAGAAGACAAATAAAGTGGTTTTAAAAGATGCACTCTGAGGGTTTTCATTTCCAGTCAAAGTGGACCAAAATGCAATCAGTGGAAAACAAAACTGAACATTCAACATGCAAGATGCATCGGAGGTGTTGACCAGCTAGTCATGCAACCACTTCAATGGCTGTTTCAGTCCTGTGTTATTTTTAGGTGTTTTGGACCAGTGGTGGAAAAAGTATGAAGCAAAAGTATGAAGCTGTATTCAGCAGTTCTGGGAAGTTCCAAAGTTAGAGCAAAATGACCAGAGAAGCTCACAACTAACCGGTGACACTAATTGGACATTTACACTCTTATTCCATTGATCACTGGTTAATTTTGAACCCTGTACCTACTTACTTTGATTGTAATTACATACTTCCTTGGAGTGGTGAACACAACCTAACCCAGTTGAGTACTTGTACCTTTTCCACCTCTGTTGTGGATTATGGGGGGGGGGGGGTCATCACTGATATGTATAGACTGGCTCTGAGAATCTGGTAAATGAAAAACACACTTCAAGATTTATTTGTCAAATGAATAGGATCTTATAGAATCCCCCGTTTCAAATCTGAAAGGTGGTCAACCTTTCTGCACAAAATATTGAAAAGACATCTTTTAAAGATTATTTTCGCATGGGGCTGCAACAATTGTGTCTAGATATTGGTCGAGTGTAAACAGGTGTGGACAGTAAAAACATTTCCTTAATCATCATACAGGGCCTCCAGAGTCATTAACGGACTTGTTCTTAGCATAAATATTATATCACAAGTAAAATATTCTACATGCAGAAAGCAAAAGGACATCAGGTCAAAACAGACAATGGAACGATAACACAGATACATACCATGTATACAGTAGATGAAACAGTGATGTGGGTACAAACAGAATGTGGATTTTGAGGAATAAGGACACATCTTAGCACCATGTATAAATATATTTAATACAGCTGAAGTCGCAAGTTTACATACCCTTAGGTTGTCATTAAAACCCATTTTTCAACATCTCCACAGACCCCTTGTTATAACAAAAGGTATTTATTGGCAGTTCGGTAAGGACCTCTACTTTGTGCATGACACAGGGTTATTTTTCTTAAAATAATTCAAGTGGGTCAGAGGTTTACATACATTAAGTTGGCTGTGCCATTAAACTGCTTCGAAAATTCCAGAAAATTATGACAATTTGAGTCCATTGGAAAATCAAAAGAAATCAATTCAGACCTCAGAAAACAAATTGTTTGTTATGGACAATATTAATCAGTATGTTTTAATTTTCTTCACAATGTTCTCAAATTTCTCAGTTGTTTTAGTACATTTCTCAGATTACAATTGAAACTCTCAAAACTAGTTTAAGTAGCCACTTGTGCACAAGATAAATGCAATTTATAATTCTTATGAACAAATTGCAATCATTTGTGTACGTGCATGCAATTGATCAGGTACGATTGTCTGCCTTTCTGTACATCAATTGCTTGTAATGTTGATCAAAATACAGTATACTGGATGTCTATTGAACAGTCTTACCTCCAAAAACATCTACAGTTTTTTGAATAAAAGTCTTTAAATGCCAAATAGTTGAACAATTATCATACCCTGTCAAGCAAGTTTTCCATACAGTACATTCCAATTGTTTTTACAGATTGTGTTTGTTATGTCACCACTGCAGGTAAGGACTCAAGCGCGGACTAGGGAGGAGCAGGGAAGTGACAGACAGCGCAGTCGAGAACGAGCAGTCAGGCGTCTCACGTACCGGTAACGAAGGCACAAGCGGGCAGCAGACAGAGTAGTCGGGGACGGGCGGGAGGTCAGAAGACGATCTGTCAGCAACAGTACAGTCAGGGAGCAGGCAGAGTAGTCGCGGACAGGCAGGCGATCGGAACTCGGGCAGAGGTGCAGGCAGGGCGCAGACAGAATAGTCGGGGACGGGCGATCGGTACACAGGGAATCGGGACGAGAATTTGTAGAGTGCGAGATTTGGCATGCAAGCATTAACCATTGATCCGACAGGGAAGAAGTGGCAGGGAGTTGTACTATATATATATATATATATAGCGGGTGATGAGGGGAGTGGGAACAGGTGTGTGAGTGTTGATTGGGAACAGGTGCGCGTTAGCGGGTCAGGGACGCGCGCTTGCGGGGGCGGTGGCGTGACATGTTAATTTGTCCAGAAATTATGAATTGCTCTCATGTGAATCTTGATCAACCAATGATCAACCAGTTCTACCACTACATAAAATAGTTTAGAGGTGCATCTAGGGAACCTTCAATTGGCAAGCATATTTAAGCAGAGCACAACACAGTGTTAAAATTTCTGACAATGGAAGGACAACAAGGAAACATACAGGATCATCAGCCTGGAAAAAGAGGACTACGGATGTTTGGTGGTAGTGTAGGGAGGGAAAACAGAGGAGGGGGTAGAAGATGCCGAGGAGACAAGCGTTCGTCAGATGAAATAAGGGCCACTCTAGTGGACCATGTTGTTGGTCATGGCCTTACAATGGCTGAGGCTGGACGAAGGGTGCAGCCAAATGTTACGAGAACAACCGAGTCCTCAATCATTCAAAGGTTTTGCAGACAGAACAGTTTTGTAATCCAAGAATGTGCACTGCACTGTAATACTACATGCTTTATTACACTGAAATCTTCCTCAATCTTCCATTTGGCATCACTGTTTTTTTCCACATTGGACAGCAAGACTACCTCACAGGGGTGGGAGAGGGCCCCTTTTCACACTTCAACAGCAGGAGGCTATTTGCACAATGGTCAGAGGAAACAATGGCATTAGACAAAGGGTGATTCAGAGGGCCATTACAGAAGACAAGATTATTGTAAGTATTCAATCTGTTAGCATCTCAACCATCAACATGGTGCTGTAAAGAATCCATATGAGCATGAAACAGCTGTACCATGTACCATTTGAAAGGAATGAAGTGAAGGAGTACAAGTAAAATATGTGCATACAGTAATTACTTTATAGTAAGTGTGAGCTATATATACTTGCTTTGGCTATACAAAATAACATAACTTTATGTTGTCCAAAATATAAATACATATAGGTCATTAAATGAAATCTGCATCTTCTGAGATATAGTGCATAATTTAACTGGAATCAAGTGAACCACCTCACAACTTCATATACCTGGATGAAGCTGGCTTCAACCTGACCATAATTAGAAGGCGTGGCCGAAATGCCATTAGACACAGAGCTACTGTGAATGTGTAAGGCCAACGGGGAGGAAACATCACTCTGTGTGCGGCTTTGTCAGAATGGTGTGGTAAAGTGTATCCCCCTTATAAGGCCATACAACACACAGCGTCTCCTCACCTTTTTAGACACCCTATACAGGGATCTCATACCTGCAGATGAGAGGTCAGGTTCATGATGAGTTACCAAAGTATGTGGAACTTTGGGATAATGTGAATTTCCATCGCTCAACCACCATCAGGCAATGGTTTGTGACCCACCACAGAAGGACTATGGGATTCCTCCCACCCTATTGCCCATTCCTTAACCCAACGGAGGAGTTCTTTTCAGCATGGAGGTGGAAGGTCTACGATCGCCAGCCGCATACTCAAATGACCCTGCTGGTTGCCATGGATGCAGCCAGCATCACATCAGAGAAAATTTCCGCTGTGATGTGGATGAGAATCAGACTGGAACATCAGGACCCCATACCATTCTGACTGAACGGAACTCTCTAAGAAGCATTTCCTATTGTAACCTTTTCTATGTTTACATAGTATTTTTTTCCTTTGTGCTATAAAATTGTTTTATGTTTTTTCTTTCTGAATCACAATGACGCTGTACTTTGTTGACAGACATTACGAATGTAACAATTTTTTTAGAGGCCCTTAAATTTGTTGGCCATTTGTTTTAGGTTTTCATAAACACTATGTTGAGGATATTAAGTTGCATTGCAGATCAAAATAACCTTAAAGATATTTCAGACATATCAAATTCATAAAACATGTCAATTTGACCCTAACATAACTTGAGGGTTAAAGGTAAAGCGACCTAATATTGAGAGTATGTAAACTTCGGACCCACTGAGAATGTGATGAAAGAAAAAAGCTGAAATAAATAATTCTTTCTTCTATAATTCTGACATCTTACATTCTTAATATAAAGCAGTGATCCTAACTGAACTAAGACAGATAATTTTTACTAGGATTAGATGTCATGAGTTGGGAAAAACTTTAAATGTACAGTGAGGGGAAAAGTGTATTTGATCCACTGCTGTGATTTTGTACTTTTGCCCACTGACCAAGAAATGATCAGTCTATAATTTTAAGGGTTGGTTTATTTGAACAGAGAGACAGAATAACAAAAAAATCAAGAAAGACGCACATACATTTTTTATAAGTTGATTAGCATTTTAATGAGGGAAATAAGTATTTGACCCCTCAGCAAAACATGACTTAGTACTTGGTGGTAGAACTCTTGTTCATGGCATCCCTATTAGGAACATTATCATTCCTCCAAAGCAACTCTGTTCTTCCTTCTCCTCAGTTATTCCCCCTCCTTGTCAATCGTCTGATTCCTCCCCATTCTCATGATCAATGCAACTTCACGAGGTGAGATCTTGCACGGCGCCCCATACTGAGGGAGACTGACAGTTCTTTTGTGTTTCTTCCTTTTGCGAATAATAACACCAACTTTTGTCTCCTCACCAAGCTGCTTGGCGAAGGTCTTGTTGCCCATTCAAGCCTTGTGTAGGTCTACAATCTTGTCCCTGACATCCTTGGACAGCTCTTTGGTCTTGGCCATGGTGGAGAGTTTGGAACCTGATTGATAGATTGCTTCTGTGGACAGGTGCCTTTTATACAGGTAACAAGCTGATATTAGGAGCACTCCCTTTAAGAGTGTGCTCCTAACCTCAGTTTATTACCTGTATAAAAGACTCCTGGGAGCCAGAGAGGGAATCAAATATATTTTGTTGTTGTTATTCTGTTTCTCACTGTTCAAATAAACCTACCATTAAAATTATAGACGGATCATTTTTTTGTCAGTGGGCAAATATACAAAATCAGTAGGGGATCAAATATTGTTTTCCCTCACGGTATTTGGCTAAGGTGTACGTAAACTTCCAACTTCAACTGTTCATGATCTTTAGCACTGACGCCTGGACCATATCTTTTTCACAACACTCCTTCTCTTTTCTGTCTCCCCCTAACAAAATAAATACATTAGGCTCAAAGCCCATGAACTTCATCCCCATGCACATAAAATAATTTGGTTTAAACTAGATAATAGGCTATTATCTGCCATGTATTCAGATGTATTGCTAGATCTTGTCAGCTTATATTTGTAAGGATGAGTCACTTCTGCCACAGAACATGACAAAAGCATCTTAGTAACAGCAGGCACCAAACAGTGCAGTGAGTAGTCACTGAAAACCATCCTAATGTAACAAACAAATCAGAATATGGAAGATCAAACGATACATAGAGCACATGGACAACTGTTGGAAATGGAACCATATAGAAAAAACATTCAGAGGATGCCCTCTTGTGGTCAGAACTTGATCTGCACCAACAAATGATTTTACATGAAGCAACTAGATGTCATTGGAAACATTGTGATTATTAGGTCATAACAGGTCAAAATCACCTTCTGTCTTTGACATACAGCTCCAGAAAATATACTCCAAACTTTATTTTTCAAATTGTTTGGAAAATAATTAATTTGTCGCATTGGGCATCAAATTTTATCAAGAGCTGTATAGTCATCAACACTGAACCATGCGCCATTTCCATCTAGTCAAATGGGTGGGAATTACAACTTAATTGGCTGATCTATCCTGAATATCCAGTTGTTCAGAAATGTATTACATTAAAAAGCCCAAAGTTCACATGATCATCCATCTGAAAACTCCTTCCAGCTCCAAATTCCTACCTAAGGAGTATGCAATTTCAAGAGTGATCGTGTGACCAGAATGGACCTATGACATGAAACTGGCCTCAGTAGTGCTGGCCATGCTCAAAACAGATGTATTGGATAGAATCAAATCTTACACAGCTCTCTGGTCTTGGCCATTGTGGAAAGGTTGGAGTCTGTTTGATTGAGTGTGTGGACAGGAGTATTTTATACAGGTAACGAGTTCAAACAGTTGCAGTTAAAACAGGTAATTAGTGGAGAACAGGAGGGCTTCTGAAAGAAAAACTTGCAGGTTTGTGAGAGTGGGGATTCTTACTGGTTGGTTGGTGATCAAATACTTGTCATGCAATAAAATTCAAATTAATTATTTAAAAATCATACTATGTGATTTTTCTGGATTTTTAGATTCCGTCTCTCACAGTTGAAGTGTATCTATGATAAAAATTAGAGACCTCTACATGCTTTGTAAGTAGGAAAACCTGCAAAATCAGCAGTGTATCAAATACTTGTTCTTCCCACTATATGTTTGCATATACTTCAAACAGACCATCAATTCAGTTTTCTGTGCATGTAGTCAGGTAAAATATAGGGAAAGAGCTAAGCAAATCACTGCTGTCATTTTGGAGAAAAAGATACACTCAGAGAAA
>JACXGJ010003748.1:14017-51147 GCA_016801105.1 Esox niger | reverse complement strand
GGGGGGGGGGGGGGGGGGGGGGGGGGGGGGTGGACTTAGAGCCTCTTCACCATGATGAAGGTTAATGTCATCTGGGGACTGGTGCAGGGACAGACAGCTCCTCTCAGCCTGCTCTCTCACCTGACAGGACCACAGCATCCGGCCTCATTATGCCAGAGGGTAGATGGTTGGGCTTGGCATTAGTTTACCAAACCTGGTTGTTTGGATCCCGGCTAGAACCTTCCGGATGCCATTTTTGTGCTTAACAATAAAATGTATACATATATGTTATTAAATCACAAATATTTATGGAAATATGCAGACACAAGCACGTGGAATGCTTTGGTTGCTCCTGCTCCTGCAATGTTTCCGCCTACCACGAGCCTTCTCGTGTAAATCAGGGACGTGATTGAATCTAGAGATCCGGTTATTTCGTGTGACTGCCACAGTGTGTGGTTTTGCACCGAGAAGCAAACAGGTTCCTTCGTACTGTAGCCTGGCCTCGACAAATGCTTCCACCGCTAATCGGATTCCCTCTGCCGAGCCATGCCTCCCCCTGCCGAGCCACGAACCCCCCCTCGAGGTAATGGGGAAGGATCAGTTGTGGAAAGGTAGGCCGGCGATCTGTAATTCATACTCTCCACGGCTCATTTGCTTACGTTGCTTCGCATTAGGCGACAGATAATTTATCTCTCCCTCTCTCTCTGCACTCCTGGTCGTCTCCTCTGATTGTCCCTGTAATGCTCTCCTCTCCTGCCACTTAGCATATTTTATTGCCTCCGCCTGACGCTCATGTCTCCCGACGCCTGGCTTCGCATGCCTCTGTGGCGGAGGACTTGTTCCGCTCAATTATTCATCCTCATTGGACTAAGTGGTTGTTCTAGAAGCATAATAACACAGGCAAGGGAGCTGACAGCTTAGCTCTCGTCCCCGGGTGAACCGCTAGCCGCCCTCATCCCATCAGGCATCCAGGTTGTTCCGTGGCAGCGCTCGGTGCCGCTGTGGCACTGACGGTGGAAGGTATGAATTCTGAGGGGGAAACCTGTAGATTCTCGGAGTTGCCAGGCGGAAGACACGCTTTGGTGTCAGAGCACAGCCAGTTACGGCCGTTTGTAACAGAGTTACACTCACAGAGCCACTTACGCCGTGGACCCTTCTCACAAACAACGGTATTGTCAGCTTGGCCTGACCAGCAGCCTTCTCATCTCAAGTTCCCCTACTGTATGTCTTTGCTTCCTTCTTTGTTTGTTTTCGCCTTGTGATAGTGTGGCGTGTCGGGAATTGTCAGGGCTTGGCGTCGCCCTCTCTCGCTTTCCCCTTCTCTCAGCAGAACTCATTAAAATTATGCTGCTTCTTCTCTGGTTTCCACAGAAATGTCATCTCGTCTCTCCAGCCAGGCCGGGGCAATCTGTGGTGTTAGCCATGGTGGCCAGACAATATCCTCTGCCATTTTCTGCTCCTGCTCTCTCCGTGCCGGGAATAGAGACTCGTGTTTGGAGATCCTGACTTACTTCATTACAGCAAGAAGACACCGAGCATTATCAATTTGATGAGGGACTTTGATGTTGATTGCTTTATAGGTTTTTTATGGATTGTGTGACTGTTAAATGGGATAGTATGCGATGAAAGTAATGGTGAACTGGTGAAACTGATGGCGCATGCAGCACATTCCTCTACAAGCTGTACTTGGTATTTACTTTGCTTAAAATGTACATGTTCATGAAGAATGTATACATACTTGACAGTGGGAAGGATGGTGGATAAGTATGCTTGAATTGAAATAGACTGGAATTGAAGCCATGCTTAGACCGCAGGGACACCCGAAACCACACGCTAAAGTTGGAGCTGCTGTTATCTCGCTAACCCAGAACTTAAGTCTTGTGTCTTCATCAAGTCCTTTGTGAAAGGTCTGGTCTCTTTCTTTTCTAGTTGCCTATAAGTTTATATAATATATACTATTCCCTCCTCTTATGAAGTTTGAAAATACTGGCAAAATTGTGATTTGCCAAAAGCCCTGACACTGCTCATAATCATAGTGATAATAATAAATGTATGTCGTTTTTTATTAAAATAATACAAGAGTATTTTTGAAAGAACAAAATGTATTCATAGATAAGCCAGTTATTTTATGGTTAATGGTTTTCCAAAGATGGAAAACATATTTTATCAGTCAACTGACCAGGTAAAATAAAGGCAAAAACGGTGCAGGCAGTTGGGAGAAGCTGTCGTTGGCCACAGTGTGAGCAGAGGAAGCGTCAATGTTGTATGTTGACGAATCACGACAGAGCTATGTTAGCATTTATATTTACCTAGAGCGTCCACAAAAGATTCATGTTATCCATAGTTTGAAATCTTTCCAGGTAATAGGTTTCCACTTTCTGAGGACTGAGGTCTCCGACACGCACGGGTAAGTTTGAATTTCAACGTGACGCGTCTGTGGGTGTGTTCCTGCTTTACCTGGTGTTGTGTGCATTAGTTACAGGACTGTCTGCCCTGTGGGCTGTGGCCTTTATCAAAGTCCAATAAGGGGGATGGATGGGCTCCAACAACCCAGGCTTGTGGTGGTCTCACCGGGAATCACCGAAGACCCGGCAGCAAGGTTAACAGCGTTGGGAGTCCCCCCATCATGCACTGTCCATACACTTTTCAGGTCACGCATGAAAGAATCTCTAAGCTTTCCACTGCTCTCTACTGCAATATACTAGGTTTTTCTATAGACTCATTTCTGGCATGGGATATCTCAAAATGGTGCATATTAAAGCAAATTGGTGTTAAGGCTAAATCTGTCTAATTACACATTCCCAGCTTCCATTTGGCTAATTGTGTTTTCTCCGCCTGTAGTAATTACTTGACCAGATAAGTTGACTGAGAACACATTCTCTTTCAAAGAAACGACCAGGATGCAGTTAGTGTTAACCACCTAGCTCAAGGACAAATCAAAATGTTTTGTTTGACTGGCATTTCGGTCTCGGATTTGATTTAACAGTCTTTTGGTTACTGGTCAGATCCTCAAACCGTTAGCTAACTGTGACTCCTGTAATTATTCCTTAGTCATTGTTGGAATGATTTTGTGTTTCTAGTCAACCTGTTAAAATGAGAACTATGAGATGTGTTTTAGCGCAAAGTGGCACAGCGATCTAATCCTGGTCATGGCATATCGACAGGGCCCAGGGGTTCTTATGGAGCGTGGACAAAAATTGTCACTGCTCTACGCCGGGTGGACAGCTGGATATCTACAGTGGCCTTGATATTGTTAAGAAGTGATACAAACTATCAGTATGAAATTAATTCAAACTTTCTAGCATACTTAAGAGAAAACTCAAGAGTACTTTCTTCTATAAGTCTTGGAAAGTGAAATGATTAGATAACTATCATAAGACGTACACAGGTTAAAGACATATTGTCAATTCAACTACTTATCAAGGACCCTGTGAAACCCACTGTTCTTTAACCACTGCGTTCTGATCTTTTTGAAATACCAAATTCTTCTGAAAATGAAAAGACCTCTCTTAGTAGAAGCAAGTCAAAAAGAATGCAGGATAATTAGTTTCATTTAAATTCCTTGCCTTCTGGTTAGTACAGATACAAAACGGTACTACAGTATACTTGCAGATAATATTGGTTCGTTTAGACTCTTCTAGCAAAATAACCATCAGTCTGAGTGTTTTGTCTCCAGTTGGGGAATCTATAGACTGATAAAAGTTCAGCTTTTATGGTAGGCATGCAGCTTCTGAAGCGGTCTCCGGTGAAGTTCCAGGCCTCTGTAACGCTCTTAGTGACAGAAGGGTGGTCGGGTGTGTTCGTGGGTGTGTTGTGGGGGGGAGTGGCCTTGCTATGCTAGTATTATGGTGCATGTTTCATAGTGCTCCAACTGAATAAAGATCTGGAATAATGAGGCGGGGGGGAGAGGGGGCGGGGAGTAAACCAAAGGACTGTAGCCCAAGGCTTTGACCGTCTCAGTGACCTGATTATGTCAGCCAGTGTCAGCCGGAGAGACACTACAAAAGCACAGAGCATCCCATCAAATCCATCTCCATGGCGATCGGTCCCTGAAGCTCCCGGGCACCTCGGAAACAGGGAAACCCATACTGTCTTGTTAGCCGTATTTAGCATCAAGGGCTAATACTCCCGTGTGTGGTGTTCAGTCTGTATTGTAGGTGCTAACGCCCGCTCACAGACAGCTGCATGCGAACAAACTCCCTTTAGAAAAATCACATTTGCACCCAAGTATACATAGCCTAAAACGTGGCTGTCGGTCAATCATGAGCTGAGTTACCAAAAAAGTCCCCGGTGTAGAAGTTCTCCCTCCTCACAGACTTCCGGCCCAGACATGGGTCACTGGCCGCCCTATACTAAAACCACAAAAAACAACACCTAACGGATTCGCCTGGGCGAAGCTAGCGATGAACTGGGGGGTGGGTGGAGGGGTGAAACAGGGGGTTAAGGTAAACAACAGAGGCTGGCGTGAAAGGGCACATTGTCCATACAATCTTCCTTTAATATGTGCAGTGTGCACCTGCGATAAGATGATTCATTAGATCAGGCCCCACTCTGACAAGCGCCATCGTTCAAGCCTCTGGCTACTGATGGAACAATTCTGCAGCCACCCTGTAAATATGACAAGGTCAGCGTTTTACTGAGACGGGTGCACACGGATAAGTGGGGGAGGGCTTTGTTTATTCCCCCCAAAAAAGCTTAACATATGGCAGGGATGGCTGCTATAGAGGACACCTACATTACAAACCGCTGAAAAAGTATAGAAACCCCCCTACATAACATGACACTTAAACGAGTACATATAGAACCGTCAATATTTCAAATTGCATTTATGTGTATTTAGTTAGTGGGAAGTATACTTTTAGGGCCTCTGTAGTTTGGCATTGACTGTATTTGAACATGGACAATGGAACCTTCATTATGTGACCTTCTCTCATTCTAACTGTCTCGTTTCATGGTGGGTAGGTCTTTGCTAGAGTGTTGTTCTGGTCAACAGTGATAGGATAGCTTTTGTCCAATATTGTGACGGTTGATGTTGGCTTACCTGTCCCTGTGCATTGGTGACCAGCTGCCCCGTGACTCCGGCTTGCAGGTTAGAGAGGGCGTTGCCGAAGACCTGGGACCCGGCCATGGAGCCCATCGCCGCGGCCGCGGCCACCGCTGCCTGGCTTGTCAGAGGGTTCAACTGCAGGGACGAAAGGATTAAGATGAATAACTGTCCGCCAACAATAATGAGTCTTCATGAAATGCTAGCACTGGTAAACAAAATCTCTGACATCAGAAAGGTGAAGTAGCTTGGGAGAATTTCAGTCCCACGCTCGGTTTGTTCCTGAAGATGGTCAGGCTGTGATGGTCCGTCATTCCGCCCCCAGAGATGTGCGCTCCAGTGGAAAGTCTGGAGTGGGCCAGGGAGTTAGGAGGCGGAGCCCAGGAATATGTGGCTGCTTTACTCGTCTAAGTGCTTCCTGCGGCCCCCGGGGCACCCCCAGGGCCTGGCAGTGTCCCTACAGGGGACGGGAAGCCCCAGACCATCTCCCTGTAACAATGGAAGTAGCCAAAGTGGCCAATGCATCACTGTATCCTTAAACACTTCAACGAGCTCCCACTGTGAATCACCCGGTCGCCGTACCACCCCACAACACTGCTACTTGGAATGGTTAAAAAAATGACAGTCTTTATGCCGGCTGTAATGGACTCATCTGGGAGTATGGGGACTATCCAAATGTAAAGGTCTCAAGAGTGGACAGAGCCCGCCGAGCTCGACCCACGTAGTAGCACGAGATTACCCGTATAAATCAAGCTAACCATTTATTAGGGGCTGAAAATGCTCTGCTGATTTGGTTGTAGTGCAGCAGAGCACAGCCTTATTAGGTTGAGTAAGTAGATCAAAGAGCAGACCGGCAGAGGAGACCGTCCAATTACTCAACAGAATAGAGAAAAAATTGAAACAGCACGACTTGCTTTTCCTAGTTGGAAATAATGTTATGGAAGCCTACTACATATTCAAAGAGACCTGAAGAAACAATTGAACACCCTAATAGAAATGTAAAGGGGCAATCTGGGATTCACGACAAAGCAGGCACCCTGTCACTTTTTTGGTAAGTAGCTGAGGGGCGGAGCTAATAACTTATGCTCAAATATACTAAATGTTACACTGTAAAGGCAATATGAGAGTCATGTTAAAGCAATGTATATGCATAGATAAATTATTAAAAGTATTACCAAGATACCTTTGGGCAAGTTACCCTGAAGATATCAAAGAAAAAAAACACTTCTGCAAGGCATAAATTCCACTCATTTTTCTCTCAACCCAATTGCTCTGTGGGGATTTGAACATGGTTAAACTGAGAACATTCAGCTGCCATTCATCTTTTATGGTACCTTTCCACCATATATTATTAGGCTTTCTGAAATCAAATGATGAAAAAATGCCACGGAACGATCAATACTTTTTCATTGACAGTAAAGGTTAAGCACATTAAGAATGACACTGCATTTGTCTTATGAAATCATATTTCATGTTGGTGGCCTCAAATTGGCCATGATTGATATTGCATCCCCTAGTCTGAAAGTCATCCAGTTTTTCTCCAGATAATCGCAGGATTTTCTTTTTTGTTATGTGCCAATGCCACTTTTGTCCTTCTGAAAAACTTCAGTCTTAAAAAATTAAAGGAAAATGTTGCTATTTTACAACCTCATGTGTAATAATGGTAGAGTTTTCTTTAAACAGCCATTTCAGCTAACTTTAGCCTCTGGGGTGTGTGAGCTACGGGTTACAGTTTCTCTAGGCCCATTTACTAATTTCAGAATGAGAACGCATCTAACATCAAGACGTAAAAAGGTTTTATTCTCCTTAAACAAGACATGTCATTTGACCAATTCCTCTTTCAGAAGTACACAGCTCTTATTCAGCTCTTATTATATCATGATGGTTATAAAGTGTTGACTGATTTGTTCATCCACGATCTTGTTTAATGAGAAGCATATAATTTACAATGAATTTTTACAGCTGAAGTATTATTTCAAAGGCCAGAGGAATAGAACAGATGAAGAACATGTTTTTCATTACTTGGCAGTAATCATTTTGAAAACATGTCACTCCACTGACGCCCGGAAGGACTGGTGTCATTCTGGATATCTATTTCTTTGATGATATCGACTGACTCCGAACCTTCTAAACTAATCTTCTTCATTCAAGATCATGTCGATGTTACTGTCAATAGAGATAGCTATGGCTTGTTTATTTTTACATCTCATGGAATCAGCGGGAGTTTGAAGGAGAACAAGTGCGGGGGGGGGGCTGGTTACCCCATGGGATTTTGTGCCAAAAGATCTTGTGATTTGTATCTAAACAGACTCTCTTTGGGGTTTAGCCTGTTATTATTGCATTAGTAAGATTTCAGCACAATACATTCCTGTGTCATGATGCAATACGTTCAGGGTGACATTTTGTTCGCGTGTGCGTTTCCATACGTGACGGAAACAAAAGGATGGGTGTGAAGAGCACTCAAGTCTATTCCCATATCTGTTATGGCGGGGGGGGAGTCAGCAAGATGCCCTCATCCATCTTTATCACTATCCTTCTAGAGGAACAGCGCTGGATTTTGGGGGGAGGGGGCTTATCTTGGCTAAATCTTCAGATAAATACATGTATCGTTGGGAAAGTGGCATTAAGGGGTTGGCTGGTGATATCAGTCAGTCAAGGATTGCATTAACAGATAATCCCCTCTTCGTTTCTGAGCGGAGCCGATCTCCCTCCCCTCGTTCTGCGGGGGGGGGGGGGGCGATTTATGGTAGACAGGGAATACAGTGGTGAAGCCCAGGTGAGGCTGAGAGGATTTGCCCACAGTCGTTTAAACGCTGCGCCTTCTGGGATACGGCGATGTCACGCGATGCGCCAGGCCTGATAAGAGGGGATTTCCTTATGTAACTGGGTTAATTGATGTGTGTTTGGTATGGGGTGATGTGCTAGCCAGATAGAGGTTCAGTGCGGACGGGGGTGTTGAGGCAGGCGGAGCATAGCCAGGCCTAGTGTGAAGCTGGAGACGTCTGGAAACAGATAATGGTATCAGCTACGACAGAGACACTTGACTTCCTAATGTAGCTGGAGTTGTTGTTTATGTGTGTGCGGGTGCCGTGTGTTGCCATGGTGCTTTAAAACTACAGCCCTGTTTCTTTGTGGGCAACTGAATATGTTTCTGTTAGCATCATTGTGTTTGATAGCTCTCAGCAATTCAGAGGCTGTTATTCCTATGAATCCGGTGGCGGGGGGGTGGGGGGTGGCAGAGCCGACTCGACTGTAGCCTCGGTTCTTGTATTGGGTAATATTGCAGTGTGAAGGAGAGCCAGGCATATGGAGAGCCTGGTATAGCGCTGTTTGACATCCAAACAGGTTATTTTTTTCACCACCACGGCGCCTACTCTTGACAACGCGACGGGAGGCAGAAAATGACAGACCTGGCCCGGCATTTGTTTTGATTGCATCTGTGGAGGAATATAAACAGTTATCTGGCTGTTGGCAGGGGCCGCCACGTAAACCATCATGTTCCAGACTGTTCATTGCCCGTCAATAGGATGCTTATGGAGTCTCCCAAGCCGTTTGCCAGGGCTATATCATATCAATAACACACCAAAGAAAGGAACCCCAGGAGTTTGATCATTCAATAATTGGATAAGTGCATTTTATGGAGTTACGACTCAGTGTTGGACTATCTTTGGGACTTTCGAATAGAATGGCTCGTTTGTCGTTAACCTGAATGGAGACTCATTCCCCCCACAGTATAACAGGCTTTTATATACCTTGTTTCAGCAGTTAAGTTGATTGAGAACATATTCTTATTTACAGCAACAACCCAAGCGCAATTAGCGCAGCTGTGTTTGTTGGGGACAGAACGACAGATTAATCTAATCGATCTGAGATACGATCTACCAGCCTTTCGGCAACTGGTCATGTGGTCCAACCACGTCTACTTATGGCCTTAAATGTCCATCAATATGAAATAAAGATCGGATAACTATTGATAAACTGGGCTCAGGTGCTTTGCTAAAGTAGCGTATATTGGAGTGTAGCGCATGAACACAAAACCATGAACACACAGGGTAGTCACTACCATTTGCCATCAATCCAGAAGCCACTTTTTCAACCAGCCTGTACAGTACAGAACAATTCGTAGTCAAATCTTGGGGCTGGTATAAACACAAAAGAAGAGCTGTGTATCAAGGTAGCTATTATTCTTTGACATGAAAAAAAGCACAATTGTTTAAATTTCGGTCAAAGGGAGAGCTGTGAATGTTAACCATGAAATGCTCTCGGTAGCTTTTCCATTTGACCAGGCGGGTCACTTGGTGCAGTAACCCGTGTCATCGCTGGAATAGGAGAAAAAATACACTGCATGGAAAATACCTCCGTGTCTGATACAGACTAACTGGAGTTTATTCCTGGAAACTAACGTGTCTGACTCAAACTAACTGGAGTTTATTTCGCGCCAGATATTTTATCATGTGCTGGTTTAAAAATGAATAGCTTTTCCGGCTGACACAATGGGACAGAACACAGCGGGGGTAAAGGGCACATCCACCTGTGCCAAAGAGAAGAGAAGCGTTTCATGGGCGTTCGAACCAATGTTCATTAACAGTTTGTTTCTCAGCCATACTCTATTATAAAACAATTTTCTATCATTATCAATAACCTCTGAACAACATCCATAATAATTGCCCTTGTAAGTACATTATCATAGATCATTAATCTGACAGCTAGACCTAATATTCATAATGCCTCCTGTATCTTAGTGAATCAAGAAGAATTGAAGAAAAATGGAAACAAGGACAATAGCGCGATAAAGGAACCCGGCAAAAGGATCCTATTGAAAACGACCGGATGCAAGCAGCACCATCTGTCGAAGTGGCCCATCCGTCTTAACTCCTGCTGTCGTGCTCGTCATCACTCAGCCAAAAGACTGGCAAAGTGAACCAAACAGGGAAAATGAACAATCAATAGGGTTATTGCTTCTGGATGAGAGGAGCGGGCGTCTATCTCAGGAAGGAAGAACCCAGAAGTTTCCCTTCCCTAGTCCCCACTTCCCTCCATCCTGCCATCCCTCTATTCGGTCCCCGCTGGTGAGTGAATGTAATCAGCTGTGACATGAGAAAACACGCTGTCTGTCTGTCAGTCGTCTGCTGGGCCAGGTTTCCCCCCCGAACAGCTCCCGTCCCCACTCCCCTTCAGCCCCCTCGTGTCCACCGCCGGGCTGTGTGTACATCGAAATGCCATTAGGCCCTCCCAAACACCTCCAGTCCCCGGTGTTGGCTGGGGTGACGGAGGCCTTTGCCCTCGGCTGCCCGGAGCTCTGCCGGGGCGCCGACGGTGAAGACCATCGGTTAACGTTCAACTTGTGGGCCCGCTGTCACGTATCAACGCCGGGAGAGGACTTTCAACGTCGAAGAGACGAGGGACCAGAAAGGCAGAAAGAACAAGGGCAGGAAATGTCACGACAATGCGACACCTCCACGTCAGTAAACCATTCGGTTCGCTCGAGTGGCGGCGCAGCCCGAGCAGGTGGGAGCGGTCAGTGCCGCACGCTAATGGGGCCATGTCATCACGGTGATCCGACTGCTAGTTAACAGAGGGCTGATCAGATAAAACGCATTAACTCCAGGAAATTGACGTCTTTAGCAGCGTTGGGAATGGCAATATTTTATGAATTTAATGAGGCGAAATGCAAATGAAGGAAGAGCAGAGTGGCGAAAACGCCGGGGCCGAACTATAAAGGGATGATTGAGCGCGGGACAGTGGCCGTCAATCTCCTCACTCATTAGCTTTGTGTGAAATTAACAGAGGCTTAAATCATTACATAAAAATCTGTTCTCGCCCATTTGTATATAATTGGGGGGCTTTGGGAGTTCACTGTGGGTTTGATAGTCATCAATCAGCAGGAAACTGCTTTTTCTCTGGTCAGGGGGGTTACAGACTGTGTGGCTTAAATAGGTGCCAAGTACAGCAAGAGTAGGAATCAGGCAGCCTGTAAATACATCCCCTGAAATGCGACACATTAAGCGTGTCTCAGGCTAATCACAGTGTGACATTCTTCATGTTGCCAAATAAAATCTCTTTCAGTTGTTGTCAAATTGCAAGTTACACATTCTTTTTTTCAAGAATTATTATAATTTTGTTCCGGCCCACCAGCCATCGGCTCAGACAAATATTTCCTCCGGGTGAATCGAGTTGATATACCGTAACATCCCTTTTAATCAAATTTCTCCCTGCTTGAGGAATGAGCCATAATATTTAGCTTTTTCCGGATGTGGTACATTTTACGGCTACTGGCTATGTGATGAAGTACCGTTCGTGGGAAAGTGCTGACTGTTCTGTTTTTTTGAAGTGTCATATGTGGTGCAGTTATTTCCGTACGGTTGTAAAGTTGAGAAACATCGTTTTTTTGTTCAGGCAGCCTTTCCTCTCCTGCTGCAGATGCAGAATAGCATGGCAAGGGTGACTCTGGCTGTGAGTGTGTAACAGATTTCACTGCTTTTCTGACCCGCGCTACTTCGCAATTTACCATAGTAGTGATTGGAAAATGGAACGGGTCAAAAAATCCACAGAATAACAAAATCTGGGTATGATATTTTAAATGACTGTAGGCTTAATCCGGGTCCCAGAAACTACCATTTTATACGTATTGGTTATACGTCGGGTGTACATAAAACAACTTCTATAAAAAGGAATCGAAATCACCTAAAGCGATTAGAGAAAATATTACTTTGGCCATTTCCGAAGACCTGATCACGATAACTCTCATTGTTTTTCATTTGCCGTGGAAATGCCATCTCTTTTCACGTTGCGGTCGTTTGACATATAAATATAGCATTTGAATGACTTTAATATCCCCCTAATCAATGACCGGCGATCTTTCCAGGTCCTCGATTCAATATAGGAAGGGTCATCTGTGCTCCGGCTTTATAAACACAATAAAGGTAAATGATTACTCTCCGCCGGTGTCCAGAAATACAGCCAGTAATGAAGAGAAATGGAGGAGGTTGAGGAGAGGCCTGTCATGTGTCATTGGGGCGACTTGGAGTCCAGAGATTAATCACAAAACAGGGGCTCTGTGGCCAAGATGTGGTCAACCCTGATCGATAAATCCCACCACTTACACACACACACACACACACACACACGTATGCACACACACTTACATCTAGACACACTTGTGGAAAAAACCAGCCTGCACGTACACAACCCCACCCCCCTGCCACCCCACCCCTCCTGACCCACCCAACCCCTCCCGACCCATGATGAATTGATGATTTACTTTGTGCATTGATCAACTGCTTTGGGTTCGCTTTCCGATGCTTTTCTCTCTGAGAAGTTAACAACGTATAATGGTTCTGTATTATAGCCCGTCCACACAATCCTCTGTATCGTTTTCACAGTAATCAAATGAGACAGAAGATCACCTGGATGAACTCAATAATTTAGCTGACAAGACTTCAGACTGCAGCTATCGAACCTGACTAAATCATCTAGGCCCAATATAACGCCGAAATAAAAAGAAACTATTCATGCCGGTCATATTTAGCAGGGGATCAGAAATGGGACTTTTTGACTCGGTGTACAAGAGGGGACTTAATGCAATACCAGTGCGTTAAAATAGAAGGCAGGTCAGTGGTGTTCTCCTCGTGTGAGCCCCGGGGCTCTGTTTGCGGTCACTAATGGGCATCAGAAAATTACAGGCGGCGGAATCGTGCCCCGCGGGGGGACTGGGCTTCTCAGTGGAGCGGAGCACTTAGACAGCAGCCTGTGTCTGGAAGCTCACCAGAGGAGGAGGCAGGGGAGGCTGGAGGGCTGGGGGGTACTCAATGTCACGGCCTAGCCTTGTAATTAAAGAAACCCCATTCCGTATCTACAGCTAAGTGAGCTTCCCCCCCCCCCGGTACCCTAAGTCACCCCTGTGGGCGTCTGATGTGTCGGCCCCCAGCGGGGTGAGGGTGTGGGCTGATAGGTGCACCAGGCCCTTACGCTGGGGAGTCAGCACCTCGCCGCCAGCCGGCTCTCCTTCAGCCTCCGAGGAGGAGGACAGAGTCCGCGAACCGACTGGCCTAGCCATCCCTGCACAGGAACACGTGAGGCAACAGTGGGGTTTCAAAAGTGCCGGGAAACTGAAAAACTGATTTTATTTGTTTTAAATGGAAATTGGAATATTATTATGTTTTGTATTTTTTAACAAGTTCTAAAATCAGTTTGGCCCAGAGTCAGAAGATTTCCTTAACCTTAATCCCTCTCATTTGAAGTAAATAAAAGCAGTAGTGCTGTCATGGTCAGGCTGTTCCCTCGCCTGCCTCGTACGCTGCAGCATAATTATTTAAATGAGAAATGTGCCGCTGTCTGTTGATGGGCAACAGTCTTATTTTCTGCTTCAGTCAACAGTGAACATTTGTATTTCTAAATGTGGCGACGGTGGTTTGTGCGGAGGTCGTTACGTAAGGCAATTTTCTGCCTTCTTAAGAGCCAGATCTCCTGTGCATTAATGAGACCCCCCCATCAACTGCTGAGGAGCCCGACTACCCACAAGGCCTCGCTGCTAGCGATCGACGGCGGTGAAGCCATTACTGTGTGTGCTTTCTGTGAAAGACCACAGCAACACGTTTAGCGCACAAATATTTATTAGTATTGACCTCATTAATTCACAACAAATTCTGAGTCGCAGTTTTTGCGGTATGACCACACCAGAAGGTCAAAAGCAACAGCAGGTCACACTACATTTCTGTAGGTAAACAACAGATCTTTTTTTTTTTGAATTTTCAGATGTAATGGACAATTTCACAGACTTAATATGAGATTAGAGAGATTTGATATGATCATATTGAGAGCTAATGGGCGTGGGAATCAGGGGTTTATTTATCGTGCTGGGGGCATGTCATTTGAATGTTGACTTAATACGCTGTGAAATTAGCAGAGGGCTGCATGAGTGAATAGAGCAGGCGTGTGCCTGATCTGAAAAATTAATTAGTCGACGCTCAGCAGCCATTTAATACACATGTTATTGTGATGAGGACAACCCCCCCTCCCCCCCCCACACACAAAAAAAGAGTGTACTGCCGTGGAAGACAGTGACACAGAGTTTGAAGGGGCCTCAGCTGGAAACCGAAGCTTTAGAGATGGGCCCGAGTCCGACCTAGAGGAGGGGTTGGGTGGAATGGAGCGCGGGAGGGAGCGGGGGAGATGAGAGTGCAGACAGACGAGCCCCTGAAAGCCTGTTGTGGTTGGCGGCTGCTGACCTTGGCAACGATGGGTGGTTGTTTTTTCCTCCACCCGGCGAGAGGGGCTCTAATGAAGCTTGATTGCCGGGCACTACCGGCGGAGCCGACAGGGAGTCGGGAGTGGAGAGGAGGAGGACGGCGAAGGAGCGAGAAGAAAAAGGATAGGGGGAGACGGGAGAGGGGCTCGGGTAATTGCAGCACTTGTGGGTCCGAGGCCCCCGCGGTTCCCCCGACGCCGGGGCTTGGACAGGGAAGGGAGAGAGGGGCAGTGAGGGAGAGAGAGAGAGAGACTTCCACAGATGGTGAGCCTGTCTCTGGGCTGTAATTACCCCGGTGAGCTGAGCGGGATGGGGGAGAATGGACAGAACCAATGTGGAGCTTTGACAGGGGGGCAGGAAGCGGCCGGAGGACTGGAGAACACAGACGGGACATGCTACGATCCCAATAAGACCCAGCCACAAGGTCAGGGGCTGTTTGGTGATCGCACACGACACACACTGTAGCGTCCCTTGGGGCAGCCAGACGCTGACAGGGAGATGGGGCTGAGCGATACCTCTGAGAGATGTTACCCCAGAAGGCAGCGCCTACAGACTGGGACGACTGATCATCCCTCCAAACCAGCAAAGCTGTTGGTCTGACGGAAACATCCCAACTTCCCGTGTCCATCAAATTGGACGAGGATCTCAGAAACAAAATCATTTGGATCGTGAAATGCGTAAAAGAGAGCGATACGCCGCTCGGTTGTGGCTTCAATTCCCGCGGTGGGGGGCGGGGGGGTTTCGGAAAAGCACCACGAACGCTCGCCGCTCAGGACGACGCTGACTATTCCGGATAGGGACGCTTGCTAAACGACAGAAATGTTACCACGCCTGCCTGAACGTGCGTGTGTGCTGTGCGCAGTCTCGTGTCTGTGCGTGCGTAGGGTTCTGGTCACAAGGGTTCTGGCTCTGCCAATGAAACGCAAGGGGGTTGATGGGGTGGCCTAAAGCCTCTCGGGTGCCACGTATCAGTATGGAGCAGGCTTTCTCTGCCTCTCTCTGCCGGGGCCGATGTAACTCAGTGGAGTGGCAAATTACAGCAGACCTACAGCTGTAGCCCGACATTATGATTAATTTGATCAGTAATTTCTCCTGTTTTTCATTTTAATCGCCGCGACCATTCTGCTGTGGCAGGTCTTTCAGATCTAATTAAGATCAATTCCGGCGTAACAGACTTGGCGAGCGCCTCGCACCCCGTCAAATCCCTGAGCGCTACTGGGCGTGGAGGGAAAACCGGCGCCTCTAATCAATCAACTTCCAGCAAATCCGGCCCGGCTTCGGCAATCAGCCTATTAACACACTTAAGCAAATTTCATAATCTCCCTCTTTGTCTATTTGTCATCACGGTGGAAGCCGTGGCTATCGCCGGACCCTTAGCGACTTCCTCAGAGGAGGTCTGAAACATGTAAGAGAGGAGGTTTGTCGGTGGAAGACAAGGGAGTCTGTAGTCCTATCGGACTGTGAAAAATACCAAGACCTAAAGGAAGATTTCTTTTTCCAAATTATCCATCATTACCATTAACCAGGTTAGTGTACCAATAGATTCCATATAAGAAGAAAAAAACGAATATGTATTGGGTGTGTAAGTTTGGCACCTAAGTGTGTAGCCCCCTGCTACAATCTGAGGGACAGTTTGTGTGTCATGGTTTGAGGCTTTTAGTCATTTCAACAATGGCATCCTACTATTTTTGTATTATATTGTAGTACTATTCTCATCACTGTCTATTGAATTGACAGGGGTCTGTATCAGACAGGAGAGGAAGACAAGTCTGTAGCAGCTGACTTGAGAGGGAGACTGAGGGTCTTTAGCAGACTGGAGAGGCAGACAGGAGGTTTGTATCAGACTGGAGAGGGAGACAGGAGGTCTGTAGTAGACTGTAAAGGGAGACCGGGGGTCTGTGGCAGACTGGAGAAGGAGACAGGAGCAGACTGGTGAGTGAGACAGAAGGTCTGTAACAGACTTGAGAGGGAGACAGGGGTCTTTAGCAGACTGGAGAGGAAGACAGGGGTTCTGTAGCAGACTGGAGGGTCACAAGAGGTCTGTAGCAGACTGGAGAGTATAACAGGATGTCGGTGTCAGACTGGAGAGGGAGACAGGGGGTTTGTATCAGACTGGAGAGGGAGACAGGAGGTCTGTAGTAGACTGTAAAGGGAGACCGGGGGTCTGTGGCAGACTGGAGAAGGAGACAGGAGCAGACTGGTGAGTGAGACAGAAGGTCTGTAACAGACTTGAGAGGGAGACAGGGGTCTTTAGCAGACTGGAGAGGGAGACAGGGGGTTTGTATCAGACTGGAGAGGGAGACAGGAGGTCTGTAGCAGAAAGGAGAAGGAGACAGGATGTCTTCATCAGACTGGAGAGGGAGACAGGGGGTTTGTATCAGACTGAAGGGAGACAGGGGTTCTGTATCAGACAGGAGAGGGAGACAGGAGGTCTGTCTAGAGCGAAGGATGAGAATAGCTCAGCGCCAGACAGCAGGGTTCAATGCCAATCTCTAGCCTCACCACTATGTCTCCTCTTCAACTGTTTCTCTACAATTCCAACTGTCAATAAAAGCCTTGAAAAGAAAAAAACAAAAATACATAAGAAGAAGGACTATTTACTCTTCTTTAAAAAATAAATAAATAACCATCCTGCTGAGCTCAAAATTAAATGGAAACAACAACACTCAAATATCCAAGGTCCTCCCATAACACACTCTTCTTAAAAACTGATCTCCCTTTTTCTGATGTGACCACCAATACCAGTGAAAATAAGGTTCAGATGTGAAGCAGGTCACCAGAGGAGGGGAATGCAATGTACTGTCAGTTTTGACCGGTCGGCTAGAATCAGTTGTCACTCATTTTGTCTTCTAAACCAATGACTGGTTTGCAAGTGGGAATGAAAAACTTCTAACTGTGGAGAGTCTAAGAGGAAGTGTAAGTTGTTAGGCTACTGTAATGAAATTGTGTCAAAGCAACATTCATGTAGTTCAAAATCTACTTCATTGGTTTTTTAAAGCCTGTTGGTTTCTAAGACTTCTAAGACTGGCTAGGTTCCAGCTAGCTTCTAAGACTGGCTAGGTTCTATCAAGGTTTAATTAGACTAGCTACTCTTTAGGCCACCCAGAAGGGGATACTTAAAACAGTAATAGAATCGTATTGACTGTTTGTCTATCTGACACAGCTTCTGGATGTTACAACTAATGGATGACTGACTCAGTGAGGCGACCAAACGGAGGGCTCTTTATCTATACTGACATAAACATGTATATACACACACACACACACACACACACACACACACACACACACACACTGTGTGTATGGTGCTGTGTGTGGTCCGGGGGTTACAGAAGGGACTCTTCCTGGATTGCAGCCTCTATGGATTAACGAAAGCACTCCTCAGTGAAAATCCAATCACTGACCTGGGGGGTAGATGGACCGAGGGGCCTGAATCATATTGAAGCCTTGGGAGCGAGCCGAGGCCCAGGCAGAACTGCTCTCTGCGGAGAGGGGCCTTAACCCAAACGGCACTCTAGTCCTGAACTGGGAATAGGGGGCCAGTTGGGACTGTCCTCGGAGGGAAGTTCGTGTGGCGGCGCCCTTCCTGACAAACCCCGGCACCGACTCACTGGCAGAGAAAGTAAAACTCTTTTACACCCTGCCTCCGCTGCGTTCCATCCTTAATCTCATTGTATGAGGCAATTTCTTAATGATGCCTGATGTGGCATCTTCTAGCCCACTGCAGAAAGTGTTTGGATAGTGACCCCATTTTGGGGTTTTGACTCAGCACTGTAGCACATGGGATTTAAAATGCAGCCATACATGCCTGAGACATAATTCCACCATTTTTCACTACTGTTGTGGTATGCTTTGGCTTATGAGCATTTTCCCTGTCCACAGTTGACTTTAAGACACCTATTGTTTTGGCTATGCCTCTATTATTTCTGAGCCTTAAGATGGTCTTTGAATAACAACATCCAGTCACTAGACCCTAGTCCAGTCATAAGCCCTAATGCCGCCTGCGTCTGATTGGACCATTAGCGGAGGCCCAACCTCCCTGCCACCATGTACGCTTGCCACTCCTAGCACACTCATGGCACTGGTCAATAGAAGTCCACTATTCATGGAATGGAGTGTATAGAGCGACACGTGCATTTGTTGCATGTGACCTTCGAACCCCTGCGCTCAGACCATACGGGCCCAGGAAGGCATGGTAGCAGCTAGCCAGCCTTCGAGGCCATTAAATGCGGGCACCCGTTATTTTCTCCCCCTGCTGAGTCTCAGTAGGCCGTGACAGAGCCTTAGAGGGGCGTGAGGGGGGGAAACAAATGGCCGTACTCTTCCCGGCCATAAAGAAGGGTATTGCGCCAAAACCCAATAAGGACCTGACGCTGATGAATGTGGCCAGGGAGAAAGAGGCGACCCTGGCCGGGCTCCACCAGAAATGAAACCGCAGGGATATGAAACAGGTTATTATCGTCCCAACCTGACAGCCAGACGGACAGAAGGGCCGGCTGAGATGGATGGAAAGACAAACTGACTAAAAAGGAGGACGGATAAGGGAAGGGCAGCTAATGCCAAAAAAGAAAAAGACTGATAGATGTTGATGAGGACCGGGGTAGATAAAATGATCTATCGTGGATGGGCCAGTTAAAAAAAAGAACAAAAAGAGTTGCACTCGAAACTCAGTTTAGGGCGCTCTTAAGAGCCCTCTCAGAGCGTGATGACCTTGTCAATGAGATGCACATTGTAATGTCTTCAGACTGACAGCAGAGCTGCACGTTAGGAGTCAGAAACAGGCCCTTGATTCATATCGAGTAGAAAACGTTATGCTGTGACAAACGGGGGTCTGGTGAGTAGACGTGGAAGCGGCGCTATCTCAAGGTTGACCCCCGTTTCTCCACAACACCCCTCGCAACATCATAACCTCTCGGTATCATCGCGGCGAGACAGTTGCGTCTTGAAAAACAACAGTGGACATGATTGAGTGGCTAACACGGCGACATACCAACACTAGAACCGCGTTCCCTCTGAAGGATTAACGGGCTTGTTTGAGCTCACCTGGAGGGGCATGGGTGGGGTGACCGGCGAGGGCAGGCTGCGGGCCGGTGACTGGTTCTGCCTGAGGGGCGGAGACTGCGGCGGTGGGCCAGAGCCAGTCATGGAGGTGGTGGAGGAGGCGGAGCCCGGGGATGGTACCGAAAGAGAGGACTGCTGCTGGTTGGGTGGGGTCACATGGCCTCGCGAGGACAGCTGGTTGTGGGCGTGGCTGTGGGAGTGTTGATGCTGCTGATGGTGGTGGTGGTGGTGTTGTTGTTGGTGGTGATGGTGTTGTTGTTGTTGTTGCTGGTGGTGCTGTTGCATCTGCTGGAGCTGCTGCAGATGCTGGAGCTGGGAGTTCAGGGACGAGGTAGCTGAAGGAGGAGGGGAGACAGAAGCAGAGCGTCTTGACACCGTCAATATTGTTATCGCCAGCGTGTCACAGTGCTCAGAGCTTATGGAGGTTTATTGTTAGACGATCACATGCAGTCGTAAATATCAGAGGTTGGGCTATGATTGGTCACACGTCAGAATAGAAACTCTGTATTTTTTAAGATGTGGGGTCCAGCAATGAAGTCCAGTAACACGGAGACCTCTACCATGAAGTTCAAGAACAACCCGACTTTCCCAGTTTGAGGACAAAATCTACACTGACTGACATAATTGCTCCCCCTGGGAAGAAGCTGTTAATTTTCACTCAGAGAATGTCAGAATCTAGATTTCAACTGTGAAAAAGATCCTATGGAGAGCCATTCATCTTGACTGGAGGTCTTAAGAAATCGATCCTTTAAGTAATTGGATCCATTATACTAATTTCGAGATTTGAATGCGAATGGTGACGCACACGGACGGACTGACCGTCAGACAGACCAGTGTTTACCCACACTGTCCTGAGGCAATGAGGGCTGGATATTGAGATAGGCAATGGTGGGGCATTGCACACATTATCAGCTGTTAACTCTGAAATTCAATGGGCTCATTTTTCATAGCTCTAAGTGACTACATGAGTAACTGACTGGACTTTTATCATACAGCATGTTATCACTCTAATCACTCTGCAAGTTGCCTAAAGGGAATGACAGGGAATGACTGTGCTCATTTAGTTAGACATTCATTGGACTGTGATTCTACTTGACTTTGTTTCTTGAGACGAGGTACTGACAGTGATGCACCACACAAAAATCTGACAGATATTCATACGGGTCTCGATTAAAGATGCTGTATCTTAATTTGAGCCAGTGTCTTACAGTGTCTTTTCTTACATCTTACAACCCATTGTGCATTCAGACACTGCACTGGTGTAAAGAGAGGTTATTGGAGTATTTGTGGCCTTTCTGTCTACTTGAAAGAGTCTGGACATTCTCCTCTGACCTCTCTCATTAACACGTTGTTTTTGCCCACAGGACTGCCTCTCACTGGATGATTTTTGTGTATCGCACCATTTACTAAGGAAACACAAGAGACTGTAGGGTATGAAAATCCCAACTGTTTCTCAGATCCTGGAACCAGCATGTCTGCCACCAACAAACATGACATGGTCTAAGTCACTTAAATTCAAGTGAAAATGTAAGTACACCCCCTGGAAGGTTGTCATTTATACATATTTGGACACATGGATATCTGAGCTGTTTCATTTAAATATACAGAAATACAATTATAGTACACACAAAATATACCCCTAACATTAACATTGCATAAAATGACTCACATTATAATCTGGTGCAACAAAACAGGTACAATTGATTAGAAAATCATTTGAGTTCCTTGGGTGTGTCCGGTTTTCCATAAAGATTAGACAGTTGGTATGGTATGATCCCCTGGTTGCTTATTTTGGCATGTATAACATGCAGAAATACATGTTGAACCATGTGCAATACATACACTAAAATAACCTTTTACATGTCCACAGTACAACATTCAGTCGTCTTGAAATGGACTGTCAAATTGCCATTGGTTACATCAGTGTTGGTGATGGCGACGCATGCAGCGTAATTTGATGTGCGCATAGGGAAGCACTGCCCTGCAAACAGCAAAGGGTTAAAGTTTGTTTACACTCCAGCGTTTGAGGTTAGGATTAAGGTTTAGACAACACAAACAATTAAGTTCCAGTAACAGTCCAATGTGATTAAGATTTAGACAATACAAACAATGAAGTTCCAGTAACAGTCCAATGTGATTAAGGTTTAGACAACACAAACAATTAAATTCCAGTAACAGTCCAATATGATTAAGGTTTAGACAACACAAACAATTAAGTTCCAGTAACAGTCCAATGTGATTAAGGTTTAGACAACACAAACAATTAAGTTCCAGTAACAGTCCAATGTGATTAAGGTTTAGATAACACAAACAATGAAGTTCCAGTAACAGTCCAATGTGATTAAGGTTTAGACAACATTAACAATTAAGTTCCAGTAACACACCAATGTGATTAAGGTTTAGACAACACAAACAATTAAGTTCCAGTAACACTTCAATTTGGTTAAGGTTAGGTTCAAAATATTAGTAATAAGAATTCATAAATGTTTAATTCATGTCCATGACCCCCCCTACTCCAATACCTAAACGTCCACCAAAGCATTAAAGCCAAATAAAAATGGTGTTTGGTTTGGTTATCCATCTTGATTCTGCTGCCCTTTCTTGGCCTGTACACCAGGATCTCTAGGTCCAGTTGTAATTAAAAAGTGCTTGGATGACATTTAAAGGTCTGTACTAGATGTGTTTTTTAAGTGTTTTTATATGGTGTATAGGTGTATACAGAAATAAAATGACACAGTGTAATGGCATATACCATGTTAGGATTTTGTGAAGTCATCATTTGTGGAATTAAAGTGTGTGTAGATGTTTTGAGTATGTGAAAGTTGTCTTGTTCAGTGAGTTTTGGTTAAGGGTAGGGATAGGCAGGGTGAGTGACGGAGCTGAAAATAATCTGTGTACTGTTTCAAAATTCTCATTTTGTGTACAGGGTCTTTGGAAACAGAAACCTTTTTTACTCTTGTGTGTTCTATGTGTGGGTTTATATCTTGAAAAAGGAGGTAGTGTCCAGAAATGTGGGTGAGACTCATATTTAACAGTTAGTAAGATCACCACGGCTGTTAAGTATGTGAATAAATATTGTGAACCATTTCCAATTTCCACACCAAATGTAGCATTCCTAAAACATGAGACACAATTGCTCGTTGGCAAAGACTGTTGTCAGTCAGCCATTTATATTTTAGCATTGGCCAGAGAAAATGTACTGCCTATTGCTGTTCCATGAATCTGTAAATATTGTTTATTATTGAATGTCAAACTGTTTTTCTTTAAGCCAACTTATGAAAATGGCAAAGGTTGTGAGTCTAGTCTATTTAGATCTGGATATCTCTGGTGTGTACATTCCACAGCCTTCAGACCTACTGAAGTGTAAATGTTGGGTTACAGAGTCTATGTTTGGGACTGGAATTGTAAGAACTGTATCTACGTAGTGATATGTGTCTTTAATGTAGCCAGTATGCCTTTTTGATTAGGGATTAAGATAATAGTCAGTGAATTTGCCAGCTGGCAAGGACCTGACACAACTGGTCTTACCCTGGGGATCTCAAAAGGGACAGTACCATTTCTCTGGTAGTTGATGAAGAATTCCAGTCAAAAGTTTGGACATACCTACTTATTCAAGCGTATTTTTTATTTTTACTATTTTCCACATTGTATTATAGTAACCAACAAAGTGTTGAACAAATCAAAATGCATTTATGTTTTAGATTCTTCAAAGTATTGGCTGCTTTTCCTTCACTCCACAGCCCAACTCATCCCAAACCATATCAATTTTCCCAAGGTTGGGTGATTGTCACACAGCGTGGAGTTGTGTTTTGGGTCATAATCCTGTTGAAAAACAAATGATAGTCCCACTAATTGCAAAACAGAATGATGTGGTAGCTATGCTGTTTTAGTGTGCCTTGAATTCTAAATAAATCATAGACAGTTTCATGAGCAAAGTACCCCCACACCCCCACACCTCCTCATCCATGCATCACGGAGGGAACCATATGAGGTGATCATCTTATCACCCACTCTGTGTCTCACAAAGACACAGCAGTTGGCAACGTAAAAATATCTTATTGGTGTCTGGCAATACTGGTTTCTTTTCAGCAATTCAAGTCCTGATTTACACAGTCTTCTATGATCAGTTGATGTTGAGTTGTGTCTGTTACTTGAACTCCATGAAGCATTTATTTGGGCGGCAATCTGAGGTTCAGTTAATTGGCAATTTCTGTGGCAGGTAACTCCAATAAACTCATCATCTGCACCAGAGTCTGTTCCATCATAGCATTTGAAGGTTTTTGCCACTGCAATTGAAGAAATTTCTCAAAGTTTCAAAAGATTTTCTGGATTGACTGACCCAAAATAAGGATGTACTCTTGTACTCTTTTTGCTTATTTGTTCTTGCAGTACTATTGACGACTACAGTACAGGCAATATCATGGTCTTCTGTATACCCAGTATACTTGTATACCTTGTCACCCTCTTTATACTCACCCTGACGCATTTAGAAGAAAATGTATTGCACAATTGAACAAAGCACAATTATTTACCGAAATGCTGTTTGAGAGATTTCCAAGAGTGTACGAAGCTGTCAAGAAGGCAATGGGAGGTTACTTTGAAGAATCTTCAATATGAAATGTATTTTGATCCTTTTAATGTGTTTTCCATTGCTATATGATTCTATAAGCGTTATTTCATAGTTTTGATGTCTTCACTATTATTACATGTGGAAAATATTAAAACTAAAGGAAATACCCTTGAATGAGTAGGTGCGTGAAAATAAGTAAAACATTTATTATAAATATTCCTTTTGTCCATTTGGTTTTCTTGTGTAAGGTTTTCATGTGTAAGGTTTCTTGTAATAATGACGTGCTATTATCTGTCTAATTTGACCAATTGAGATTGACAGTATAGTTTAACTATTGGCAATTGGTTTAAAAAAGTATTGTTGACAATCCATAGTTAATATTTTACAGCCTTTAGTGGCTGGTTTAATAATTATATGTTTGTATTTCTGTAAGTCATTTTCTTATGTCCAAATATGTAAAAATTATTACTTACTTTTTCAGATGCAGATGACAATTTTTCACATTGGGATGGGTTTCCAATTCTGTTTGGCCAAAACCGTAACTAAACTTCTAGAACATGTCTGTATGATTTACGTTTTGAGACACATGATTCACTGATTGGCTGTTTGCATTAAAAAGCTGGTTTACCAAATAAAGCGGCCGGTGAGTGAAAATGTTGGGAACACTGGGCACAACATTTCTTACAGCTATATGGTTGTTCAAATTAAGATAAGGCATCTGTATTGTAGGCCTGCCTGCAGCATAGTACTTTGCCTTTGCCTGCTACAGGAATAAATGTGAGCATACTATGGTGTCTTGCAAAAGCGCTTCTATCAATTTTTTATATGTTAAGAATGCAGTTTTAGCAGTATCACAGTACAACCCATAGTGGCAAGGCAACTGCAATGGACTTCCCTTCCTGACTTAAAAAAAACTATTTTTCCAAAAACGAAGAGACTTACAATAGCTGGATGGGACAAAAGAGAGCATTGAATGGCGTATTGATAATGCAACGAAGCGTTTGTGAATAGAGGACTTGACAAGCTTGTATACATACTGAATCGATGCACTTCAATAATTAAACCATGGGGCTGTTTTATGGTGAGATAAATAAATTAAACATCAGGGCTGACGCTTCTTTGATTAGTCTGGTCGCTCTGGGTTCTGTGCAGGCGCATGCCAGCCATTTGATCAAGACCTCCCCCTTTTTACTCAGCTCTAAGTAGCAGAGAAGAATCCCTGCAAAGAAAGCCAGTGCCGGCGTTCCAAATGGCACCTTGTTCCCCACACAGTGCACTACTTTGGACCAAGACTCCTGCTGAAGAAGTAGGGCACTGTAAAGAAAGATAGGATGCCATTCGGTGCCGAGCCTGTGTCTCTGGGCCAGTAAACAGCAGCAATACTTTTACATTTCTTCTACCTTCTGACACATTGACACTTCTCCTCCACCCCGCCATGAATTATATATCATCTTAGGCTGGCAGAAGCCAAGAGTCCAATTCTCACATGAAATGTTGGGGCAAGTCGTCTTGCAAGCTATGACAGGACTGGTGTGCCTCTCCCTCTACCGCTCCTCCGTTGCGGTGAACCGCACGAACAATGTGGAGCTCGCCCCGGATAAAAGAGGGAAAACGGGAGGAGTGAAAGAACCGGGCGAAGAAAGGAGAACGAGACAGAGGGAGAGAGAGATACAAAGGAGATTTCTGTCAAGAAATTATCGCGATCCGAGAGGAGATCAAAGAGGATTGGGGAGAATTTCCTCAAGCGTCGGCCCGCGAGGCCACGGAGTAGAGAGAGAGACACAACAAAAGAATGTGGAAAACAAATACAGAGGGAATATCGAAGAAGCCCCATGTGGCCTTATTAGAAGGGCCGCGCTGCAGGTAACTATATTCTTTAACAGCAGTGCTTTATAAATTCTGTCATCTTGTTAAGACTCGGGACCACTGACCCCTTCTCCCCTCGCTGGAACCGGGCACCCGGCTTCTCCCTCTAACCGTTGCTGTCTGATTGCTTCGGCTGAGTACATAATCCAGCAGTCCTGTCTCCACTAATTGTTTGTGCTCCGTCCTCAGGCAGACGGTGGACGGACGGAGGAGAAGAAAGGAGCAGGAGATGGGGAAGGGCCAAAAGGCTGCTTGAGATCCTGTGGAGCTCATTATACATTCAACGTCCCCCCCCGGCTGCCCGTCCACCGATCCCGGGACTGCGATTTGATTGGTCCTCTTATTTATAGGCAGCGTGATTGGGGCTATGAGAGGAAAGGACCAAGTCTGACTGTTGACCCAGCAAGTGTCTTATAATCCCAACAAGAAATAGGCCACATCGCAGAGAAACGATTCAAATGACACAGGGCCATTCATGACACGACATAGAATGCTACTTCCATTTCTCTGAGTTCTGATCTGTACAAGTAGCACTTTTGGATTCGACAAAGTCTCAGCAGGTGGGCGATACGACATCCTTGAAGTGGGACGCAATGACTCAAGTGTGATCCGGACGACCTGAGCCACGTGAACTGAGCCACGTGACATGAGCCACGTGAACTGAGCCACGCGACCTGTGCGGTTCAAGGACCCTGGCCGCTGAAGTAGGTCTCCTGGTGGGTTCGACGTGGCAGGCAATGCTGTAAAAATCTACTTGTCGTCTTTTGACTGCTAGAGCCCTGGTTCCTTGTTTGAAGTAGGAAGCGAGACTGATTGTCAGAGGTCGCAGGGCTAGGTCAAAACCAGCTCGTTCGTCAGACAAAATGCTATTTTTGTTTTCCCGGTGTTGCTTGGGAGAGCAGGAGAGAGCTCTCCCAGCCACCTCTCATTAGCACTGTGTCTCTGGTCCCTGCTGGCCCTCCATTACTGCAGCTCTCTCTGGGCTTGGTTTGGCCTCTGTTGTTTTCCTCCTCTGTGCTATAAACATCTCACCCCTGGGTTTTGTGCATGCGTGTGTGTGGGTGTGTGTGTGTGTGTGTGTGAGTGTCATGTGCGATGTTTACATGTTTCTATACGATTTGAATATAATTCATGATTCCTTGCATACGAAGAACAATAAACATATAGTGTATTTAGTTTAATGAAGACATTATTTAAGGAGAACCAACTAATTTGTCTAGCATTGCACCCTGCATATGTTTGTGTGTGTCTCTCCAACAAGCATTAGTCATTTCTGATAGCTCTATCCGATCCATGTCTGGTAAGCATTTTCTGTAGAGTTAGGACATGCATACCCGGTACAATAAAAAGTTGCGTTGAAATAAAAGAGACAAGGACAAGCCATTTCCCAACTATAAAGTATTGAAAGAAAGTCACAGATGGGAAAGGTGATGTTGTAATTATAGGGAGAGGCATTCATTGTGTTTTCGTCCCTGCTCATCACACTCAACTCACAGCAAAGGCCAGGTCAAGGCCCCCATGAAAGAGACAGTTATGAAAAAGCAAGATAAAGGAAAATGAGTTCGACCCATTCCTCTGCAGACCAACGCTTGAACTATTCTTTTTCTTACACTGAAAACATTTTGAAAAAACAGGAAGACAACTTGTCTAGACGATCCAGATGATACTTCAAGAATGAAATTAAGAATATACTAGGCGACAACATACGCAAGTGCCAAACTGTACATTATGATCATTTTTGGAGGTCAACAAATTCTCACAAAGTCAAAAGATCATTAGTGTCAGTGTCAATTATGTTTCAATTCCTGTCAATTCAGGCCAAAATTAGAAGCCAGTCCATGGAGTGAAGAGGTGCCTTCATGAATCAAATGAAAACATGTGCTCTGAATCATCCGTGCTTTGAGGAGTTCTGAACTGTGCTGTGGCTCTTGAACAAGTGAGAGGAACGTGGGGGGAAACAACAGCCCTTTTATTTCTCTGCCTCACATCTATCTGTGAGAGTACATAGAGCACTGTCTCAATTGGTTGCTCAATGAGCCACAAAGATAATTACTCCACTGGAGAGAGTTGCGCCAAATCGGTGAAGCGCTCGCTAATTATGAACGTGGACAGATGGTCATTTTTACCCCGAGGATTAAGTGTAAGCAAGCTTGGACTGATAAACGGGATTAAAAAACAGTCATCTCTCGCAGAGACGCCTTTCGCACATGCAGCTGTTTCAATGCAACCTTTATCTCGGTGGCAAATTATATGTGAGGACCATGGATGTCTGCGTAATAGCAAACAGTATTGGTATATGAAGGATATCTGCTCAGGCCCAACATCAAATTTCAGTGACATTATTCCTTTCCAGTGTTGGTAATGGATATTAAATTTAAAAACAATATAGTTCCGCACCAGTCTCGAGTAGAGGTTTTTTCACTCCCCAATGACTTTTAGCGCTGAGTAGTAGCTGGTAGCTAACTCGCTCAGTAAAATGTACCAGCAACAACTGCATTGTATTTAACATCGAAAAGTCCACACAGACATTATTGCTAGTTCATGCAATAAACACACAGAAAAACATATACAGCTTGCACATTCTACTAAGGGTCACTCGACTTATTTCAATATCACAGGTTTCCCTAGAAACTTTGGTAACACAAATTTGTTTTCGACTTTTTTCATTTTGGAGCTGTGACACACAAGTCACGTTGAGAGTATGACAAATAGATTCCTGCTCCTTGGCCATGGTTAGAATAAACACAGGGCAAATAAAACAGGAATATAAGATCCAACTGTGAAGAAATATTACCCGCCACCACCGCAGACAATATCAATGTTTCAGTGCCGCTTTGAAGGGGTTTAGACACTACAAAAATGGAAGCAGTTGAGACTTGAGTCGAGTGGGCCACAGGGTTTTACGGAGTAAAACGCGCTGCTTGTAGGGATCCACAGATAATGCGTTCACTTTGTGATGCAAGGCAATATCAAGCTGTGTTGTGGAATTCTCACCCCGGGGAAGGATTTGAAAGTATTGAGTTCTCTCTGTGGATGTATTAGAATACAAAGAAGTAAAAAGACACTATATAATAATGTTAGTAGCCTTTCAGGGTCCCTTGCAGGGGACTACTATGCAATTCACTGTAGATATTGAATTGCTATAATTTATTTGATTAAAAACATTACTTTAGCATTTTATCCATACATACTATTTACAGCCTGCATCCAGGGCCGGACAATTGTATTTGGGGCCCTGTGGCACCGAGGTCTGTTTATTAGCTCATCTAATGCTATTGTTGACATTGTTCCAGAGGGCGGAGAAAACATGTAGTAGTTTTAAAGTTTCTAAAAATGTATTTTCAGGATTTTCTTTTTATTCTTTTGAACACAGTTTGCCATGAGGCTAAGAGAAATGATTACAAGTTTCAATCTGAATTCATCCATTCTACACATATCATATTCTATCTATGCCCCAAACCTCCTTTTTCTTTTGAGCGATGGGTTGTTTGACCCCTGGATGTCTGGGGGACCAGGAAATCATGCTCTAAATGAGTCCATGCCTGTATCGGAGCCTTTAAATGCCAATATTTCAAATCGATGCAGTGCTACAGTCAACACAGATCACCGAAACAACCCAAAGCCCTTTCACAACTACAGCACAAGTGACACACCTAGGGGGTTTTCACTGTAACATCTAATACAACATGAAATTCTCCTCTTCCCCTGTCCATCCAGTTCCTCTCATTTTCTCTCCTTTCTCTCTTACCTGCTCTGTTCCTCTAAATTCAATGGAAATTAAATAACATTTTAAAGGTCTTTCTCGGCACAGGAAATGTGTTTACGTAGCTGTAGAAAATAAGAAATATATAATAAATAACCCCCTTGAAATTCTATGTAAACATTACACACAGAACGGCTAATGGTATTTCAAACATTATTTTATCACCTAAGAATATGCTGCCGTGATGTCAGACTGCAATACTTCACCTAACAGTGCAGCTCCATTTCCAGCTCAATTTTAGGGCAGTGTGAACATGGTTTTTTTCTCGAGAGTTAAGCTTCCCTATTTCTCGCTGTCTTGTAGAAGAGGGCCTCCAACAGAGGTGGGGATACACTGAACGGTCCTTCATACCTGCCTTTTCCTTCAGTAGTCTGGGTTGCCCTGTGACAGCGGTTTGCCCTCTCGGGCCGGGGTATTCCAGCCCGTTCCCGGTCCCATCATGTGCCATCAGTCCAAGGCGGAGGCCGTGCATAAAAGCCTCATGCAAAATTTATGTTCATGTGGCTGTTTCAGTGGGTGGAAAAATCAATATTGCGGGCCCGATGCACAGAAATGACTGAGTGCTCGCTGACTGACAGTAAAAGCTGGGGGAGATTGAGGGGCTACATTTACTGCTCCTGAAATGGAGTGTAGTGGAGCTCCTCTAATAGCCAGCTCACCTAAATTTGAATTTCATTGGGGATTATTTTGATAACAGTTGTGATTGTGGGCTTTTTTAAAGAAATTATGCCATTAGAAAAAACCGAGAGAGGGAGGGGAGAGTGCAGGCACACGACTGGTTTTCAGAGTCCTTTAAAAAGCATCTTTCCTTCTCAGCTTCCCGCCAGCTACATTATGGGGTCATTAGGCATTGCCTTGCTCGCCTCCTCGCTCACCCACTCCCCCAGATATGAAATGATTCCACAATAATGAAAGACAATGCGGGGATGAGTAGGACATCATAGCCCCTTTTGTTGTGCGCTGCCTCGCTTACATATGCTTTTGAAAGTGCGCCATATACACAGTACATTTGGAGAGAGGAATGCGAGAATAGAAAGGGAGAGAGGAGGGGAGAGAGAGAGAAAGAATTCAGTGGGATGAAATAACTCCAAACAATGGGGTTTGCTCTCCATTCTTCTGCCTCCATCTTCTTCTTGCCTTTAATTATTCCCTTTGGTCGTCTGTGGGAGCGTGTAAGCATTTTCGCGCAGCAGAACATGCCCACCAGCACAACGTACCCACCAGCACAACATTGTCAGCCCGAGTGATGTGCGGACTTCTGAGCGACAAAGATCCTCTTGTGATTAGTGATGCTCTTTAATACAACACGGCCCGGCGAATAGGATTGAGGATGGGGGGAGGGATTTCAAAATGCATAAGCAAAGACAGTGTCAAAATGAGAGTTGTGTAAAGGAGACCGCGAGCACCACTACTCCTGATACACAGCATACCGCATAAACCTAAATGGAGGCAAACACGAAATGCAAGCGTCGACAATGTGTATCCCATTACGCATGCAAACAATCCAATGGATTTCTTAGACAAGCGTTTAACATAACCTCAGCTGTTTCCTAGAGGGATTCTTTGTGCCGGTTTAGTAGTTTCCTCCTGAATCGCATGCAAGATATTTGAGGGCCCAGAACGATGTATGATGAATGAAGTAGCGCGCTACTTATACGCTTATCGTGTTCACTGACTAGCAACAGGTTCAGCAAAGGGCAGCACGAGTAAATGAAATTCCCCACCAGGACAATATATCATCAGAAGAAATGTATGCACCCGAAACGTACAAGCCTTCCCCAGATGCGGACAAGGTGTTTGATGGGGGGGGGCAGGAAACAGCATATTTGTTGAATCAGTTCTATTTTCACACGGGCTGCTCTGTCTTTTAACCGTTTCAAAGCAGCGGATGAAAACGAGAGGGCTAATGTCACAGTCGGAGCTCAGTGAACAGAACCTCCATGGTCGATGGGAAAAGGCTGCCAGGTCTACTTTGTCCCAATGAATTACAGCCAAGTAATTCAGAAGCCGTGGGGAAACGGAGGAAGGGAGAGGCTAGGCAACGCATTTGAACGGAGTCACAAACCGTTCCGTAAAGATCGACTTCACAATTGGCGGGTAATGGATCTTTGTTTTAAGGAGGCCATCCTGCTCGCGCACGTGCTATATAATCCATCTGTAATGTGTCTGTGGTTAGTCCAGAGGCCCCCAGAGACCCCACCCCCACTCCCCAGACCTCCTATGGGGCCTGATGAGCTCCTCCGATTCTCATACAAGGCCCTGTACCTGCCCTGAGACACCAAGCCTATTAATTAAGACAATTAGACCCCAGTCAGCAATTAGTTACCACAGAGAGCTTTTAGCAGCCTAGTGGCTCAGGCTTTTCCCAATGGTGTTTGTTACCACACCATCTGCTGACAAATATCCCCACAATGGCTCTTGGGTTTCACAGAAATGGAACTGGAGAATCATGTTTTGTAATGACCTTAGTGTGATCTAGGCTGGACAGGCTTCTCGAGACCCCCCGAGTCCCGCTCTCTTCCTGGAGTAGCACTTTGTTCTGTTAAGTTGTTTCAATTACTTTTCAAAGACACCAGACTGTTCCCCTTTGAAATCACTTAGTTACGTCCTGACCCAGCCTTTGTAGGGAAAGGAAATGTTAAGTGCACAGGCCATTGATCACAGTTATATGATGTAGGTTGAGTATAAGCACTATTGACTAGAAGATAAGTCTTTATTGATTTCATGTTATAATCAAGTTGATGGTGGATTTGTGTTGAAAAGATGTCAGACTGTATTGATAATCTGATATTTTCGTATTGACCAAATTATGTATCTCTGCATATCGTTTTCAGCAGTTAAAATATTTTATGCAAAAGTTTTCTCCAAGTAGAAATGCCTGATAAAGAAATGGTCTGAATTCTAGTCATACATTTAACAACCAAGGACAGACCATGCAATAATGAGTCCCACTATTGTGAATTGGGAACTAAAGGATGCAGCTGCGCTATTTTACACACTTCTATATTGGAGACAGTCTGTGATTATAGTCTGTGCAAATTACCATTAACATTTCAAGTCATGCAGAACACTGATAAATGTAAAATGTCACGCACTTCTGCAAGGCAGGAATTCCAGTTCCACAAGATTACCATCTCTTTCTGCTCTCTACATTGTCTTATATTTAATTTACAACATTTGGTAAGTTCATTTTCCTCTCACTGACCATGTAAATCACAAATCAATTTTCATTTAAAATGCTTGACTACAGACTGTTCCTGAAATTAGGAACCGTGCCTTTACAATCTGCAAGTCAAACTGGCCACCATGATGCAAATAGATCGATTAGAGACATAGCCAAAACATTAGGCGTGCCAAAATCAACTGTTAACTAAATTCAGAAGAAAAAAGAAATCACTGGTTAGCTCAGCAATGGCACATGACCGGGGAAGACCTCTACAGTAGATGACCAAAAAAACAGAACAGTGCAATAGCTCAGGAACAGTCTCACAGAATTACAGAGGCTGAACTGCAAGGTGCATTTCAATCTATTAGACACTAACTATTAACATGTTTAGGTTAAAAAACAAGATGGTCTAAAAAAATATATATCAGAAAGTGACTGCAAAGTTTCGGAAAAAGGTTTTGTGGATTGATGAGAAATATTTACATTTTCCAGAGTAATGGCTAGAGGAACGGGTAGGGAATATGTGAAATAAGGTGGCTGGGTTATTAAGTTTTGGGCATGTACGGCTGCCACTCGAACTGTCTTACTTGTCTTCATTGATGATGGAGGAACTGTTGACGCTAGCAGAAGGATGAATTCTGAAGGGTACCGAAACATCTTGTCTGCTCAGATACAACCAGATGTCTGAAAACCCATGCAACAAAACAAACAAGAACTGAAGTTGGCTGCAGAACAAGCCGGGCGCAGCGTCAACAGGGGAGATACCCAGACATCTGGTGATGTCTAAGGGTCACAGACTTCTGGCCGTCATCTATTGCAAAAGATTGATTTAAGATTATTTAAATTTGTTCAGCGACTTTTGCTCACCTGAAATGGTGGAATTCTACACAATTCACGATTTATAGATGTAAATTCCATCAAATTAAAGCAGACAGTCACTGTTAAATTTCAAACCCAATGTGCTGGAGTACAGAGCCAAAACAAAAAAAAACTTCTGTCACTGTCCAAATACTTTACAGGGAGGCCCACTGGTCTAGGATACTGTCCCCGATGCACATACGCTGCTGCTGGGTGGGTCTGAATCCATCCCATCTGTTTCAGAAAGAACCCTCCTCCATCTGTCTCCATCAAAAATGCAGAAATGCCTGAAAATATAACGCCCCAAAAAACATTCATTTTAATGACGCTAATAATATGTGTATGGTATTGAACCATTGTTTTTACACTGTCCCATTTTTCATTCCTTATTTGACTGAGCATGGGACGTCGGATGGAGTCAAGCTGGTAGCGTAATGGATTGTTATAGTCCAGTAGTTGATCGAATGAGAGCTGGCTGGCGTGAGGGGAATGTGTTTCCAACTTCGTCATTTCATTTAATACCGGTTGGAAAAGCGCAAGTCATTTCAGGCCTGCATGCACCTCCCTGTCAGTGGAGAGCAACTGTACTCTCCCACACACAGACCTTTATTGTCAGCTCAAATCACTGGGTGACAAACACTGTTACTATATTGCACAGAGCATGTGTGGAAATAAACATCAAACCATATAGAGTACAGGTAGGTCTTGAATCTGTGTTCATGACATGATGTTAGCAGCTCGGTGCTTTCTCTGTTGCAGCTAGGGCCGTTGTCAGGGGCCTGTTGAAGTAAAACAGCCTCAGCCATGTCTGATTAGCATTGTTTTGTCCTTTACTTCACTGGCATCATGTTCCCTCTTTCATTCTTCCTTCTCTGTCTCCTCTCTCCCCTCTTTTCCCCCTCAGTCTCTCTTCACTCTCTCTCTTTCCCCTTTCTCCTTGCCTCAATCTGTCTCCTCTCTCTCTCTCTTGCCTCTATCCCTCGCTCTCTCCCTCTTTCTCAGGCTCCACCAGTAACGTGCTGTCCTGCGGCATAGCGGAGACTACAGCAGTTTAACCAGAGTGACAAAGCCACCATCCTCTCCAAAACGAAGAGCAACATGTGGTGAACTGGGACTCAGCATGTTAGGGTTATGACCAGTATACATATGATAACATGCCAGGGCAAATTAAAATGTATATGGCATATGTCAGAGATGGAAGGAATCAAATGATCACAGGTAAATGGTTCTACTCATGTCCATCCCTTTCTAAAATTGGCAAATCTGTTGCTGATAACATTTGCGTAATTACACTTGATGCTACATTTGCTACGGACATTTGGCGGCAACCATTTTGAAATGACGGCAAAACATTTTTTTGGGGGGGTGGATAACACCTCCACTTTGAAAAAACATGTGTACATTTAAGTAGTATCTACCAGGGGGTAGCTTTGCCCCAGTGAACACGAGGCGATTTGTTTCTAACCTTTCGAACGCTGCTCTGGTACATTCTGATTGGCGAGTTCTTCTTCTTTCCCCTCAACTGTCACGCAGGCGGCCGCCCCACACGTTTCTGAGCTGCTTATTGAAGACAAACAATAATGCAGTAGCAGCCGGTATCAATGGCGGAGATGAGAACCCGGGCGCCGTATCTGCCGGGATTGCCTGGGCGAAACCTGCCTCAGCTTGCCCTTCATCTCCGATGGCACCTCTCACTCTCAATTATTCGGCTGCTGTCACAACAAATCAATCAAATTATGGCTCTAGGACTGTGTGTGTGCAGATGCTCCTGTGGCGGCGCTAGTTGCATTAGCTTTGAAATGTATGAGCGCTACATTTTATCACTGTTCTTTATTTAAGGCTCTCTTTCTCTCTCTCCCCAGCGAGTCGTCTTACAGCGGCAGCCAAGTTGAATCATTAAAGGAACGATGTGGAACACGTGCTACTGGGGAGCGCTTGGAATTAAACAGGAGAGGGGCTGGGGTAGGTTTGTGTTGAAACGGGGAGAGACGGTGGGCGAGGATCGAGCAAAATTACAGTAAGAGAGGAGCTAGGAGTAATGAAGTCTAATAAGCCTCTGTGATATTCGAATGCCATACTGATGTAGTCCTTGGATATTTGACAGACAGTTGGAGTTATTATTAGCACAGTCATTATAAAAATTTGACAGAGATATTTATTTGCTCTGAGGCGCCCTCACGCACACATGCACAACACGGTACGATAGTGCAGAACAAATGAAACCGAATGTCATACTTTGCCAACCGTGCCACTGGTGCAATGGCTTAAGACAGGGAGTCACTGGCTTTAATTCCCAAGGTTCTACTGTGGCACAAAGGTGAGCTGACCTGTTAAGGAAACAGTAGTGTTTTTGAAGTGGAGGCGTAATACAGCCTCATCCTCCAAATGTTGCGTAATTTCAACACCCCTGTAGCAGCTAAGCGGAAGAGATGGAGTTTGACTATGACTAACGAACGTGTAAACATTTGGCTCTGCCCCCACCCACCCACCCGCCCACCACCCCCTAGGAGCCAACCCTTTGGTGTTGTAATGAGCCGAGTGATTTGCATAATTTGTATCATGTTAACACCCACTCACAACATGAGACCGATAGCGATAGCGTTTGAGAGTTTTCATCAAACCGTGGAGGAGACATGTCTTTGATTGCTACTGACACAGCTTCTCATTAGGCTACCGCTAGGCGAAGCAGCGCGTTTATATCTGGAATGCTGTTTTGTGTTTCCTCTGGACGAGTGTGAGGGAACAATAAACTCAATTCAATATTAGATGTTACAGTGGTGGGAGAAAGTTTGGGAACCCTTTGAGATTTTTTGCATTACTGTGGCATACATTTAGAAAAAAAATGGGACCTGCTCATCTTTATTTTTTTTTATTCAGGTGTTTAATTTGGTAAGCTGACTGACAACTAATTCTCATTTACAATGATAACAAAGACAATCACAAAGACATTGTACAAAGGAATAAGCATGAGTTCATTTTGTTTCTCTGGATGACATGATACATATTTAAAGATGAATAAGGTGGCGATGACACTGGAAGGATTGTCCCCTAGCCCAAACCCAGGGAAGGAGACCTCCTAGTTACTCCACCACACATAAGACAGGGAAACAGTGTCTTCAGATTCACCCATTCCCATTATCCCAGTCCCTATTTATTACCCTGCAATAGTTTATGTTCAGGGAGACTAGAGATGTTTTACTAGTCACTGTGTATCAATTCTAGTGGTTGGTTGGTTGCTCTTTTGGATTTCTGAGCTGGGTATCTCTATAAACACCTTACGAGGACTACTGATGTAAAAAAAAATGTTTTATAAAATACATTTGATTGATTGAATTTAAGTTCCAACTATCCAGAATCCTCAGAATGCCCTCTCCAAAGTTACTGATGTCGTATTTAACCATCTGATGACATGAGCCCTTAGACCACCCCTCAGGACTAGCTGGCTCAAATGACTGTCCTTGTCCCAAGTCCTCCTGTTTGTGTTGCGGATCAAGTTGCTTCCTGATGTTTCTTGCGGCCACTGACCACATCCCAGCTGACTGTCCCTGTCTGCCGGGTTATGCAGCTGATTGTCCC